>JANHZU010010278.1:177036-187797 GCA_032468055.1 Acrochordus granulatus | reverse complement strand
AGGGGACTGCCTGGAGATTGAATCTGGAGTCTGAAGTCTCGGGACTTCCATCTCTTGAATGCCTTTCACTTAATTTACGCTGTTTATGCAAAGAGAGAGGAGAGCTCCATTGTGAGATTTCCCACGTGAGCTCATCGTGTGGTGCTCATTGCAATCAAGAACATTGGCTTGCCGCCACACAGCAGTGTAGGCAGAACGCGTGCACTCTGCCGCCCATATGGGAATGGAGTAAGCCATGCAGCAGAGTCAGCAGAACGCACGCGCACTGCCACCCGTGTGGGAATGGAGTAAGCCACGCGGCAGAGGTGGCAGAATGCGTGCGCACTTGCTGCCTATACAGCAATGGAGTAAACTGCACATGGCAGCATCGGCAGAACTCTTGTGAGGGGTTGCTGCCTGAACGAGAAATACAGAGCACGCTGACTGATGACGTGCAAGTTATCACGCGAAGTTTGCTTGTCTTGTGGCTTGTCAAGCGGAATAAATTTTGTTAAATTTTTTTGGTCGTCCTGTGAGTTTCACATCTTGTGAGTTAGTCGTCTTGTGAGGTACCACTGTATAATAAATAAAATAAACAAAAACAAAAAGCCAAACAAAAGCAAAACAAAAGCAAAGAAAAACATGCTTTGCTATTTCAGCATGTAGTTCTAACATATAATAATACAGATAGTGGAGCCCAGAATGATTAGATTTGGACTACAAAACTCTGGAGGACCAGTAGTTGGAAACAAAGGAGTTTTTAAGTTTTCTATATGTACTATTGTAGGCTTTCATGGCTGATAGATGTTGGGCCTCATGGTTTACTGACTGTGGTCTAGACAACAGATTTCCTGATGTTCTGGTAACTCTTTGCTGCCAACTAGCAGTCACCCACATTTTTGCAACTCAGATCTGGTAACCTTAATAGAGATTAATATCATATAAAAATGAAACTTTTTTTGCATACCTAATATACAATATATGATGAAATATATATTGAAGGAACTAACTAGGATGAGGTCTACCAGAAATTGCTGGAGTATATTTCTTAAGAATTTCCATTCTTCTCCATACTAGATTGGGCTTCTGGCAATAGTTGTTCAACGCCTAAAAGGCATTAAGTAATCCGTTCCAGAGGTGGGATACATAAAAAATGTTATTCTCCATACTTTAACCAACTCAGAAGTCATCTATGAAGAATACTTACAGTTACATGCCTTGGTCGTTTTCTAAATGGATTACTGCATAATTGAGGCATAGCAATTATGGTTGTTCTTAGAAGAACACATGCTCCATGAACTGCATTACTTGCCAATTTGTTTCCAATGCAATTCAAGGTGCTAGTTTTGACCTTTAAAGCTCTACATGGCACGGGCCAGATTATCTGAGGGACCTCCTGTCCTTGATAACTTCTACCCATCTCATCAGGTCCAGGAGAAGCAGCATGTTACAGGTCCACTAAAGAGTTACATCTGATGGGACACAAGATATGAGCCTTTTCTGCTGTGGCACCCACCCTTTGGAACATCATCCCCCAAGGTGAGAACACCCTGAACCCTTATGGCTTTTCAGAAACTCTCAAAATGTGATTTTTTTTATCAGGCCTGTGGATCCCCTCTCAGGAGAGAGCCCCTGTATTGGCTGTACCACATGTGATATCTCATTATCCCTCTCACAATCTTGCTTTTACTTAAGTTGATTATTTGTCTTAATTGGTTTTATATTCAATTGTAATGGTTGGTTTTACTGTATGCCACCCAGAGACACCTATGTGAGATGAGCAGCCATATAAATTTGATAAAATAAATGTTAATTAAATAATGTCTATTTTAAAAAGGCTTCTCTTAATGCTGAAAATCTATCAATCAGTATCCCTTTATCTCAAAGTTACGTAAGTTTCAAATGTTGGGCCATGACTAATATACAAGTATATTTAAATAGTTAGGTAACTGTGACTTATCTGTATGATTTGCAGTTCATCTGGTACAGAAAACACAGAAAAGTTAAAGAAAAATCCATCAATATGAGTGTTTTAATGTATCATGTAGGATTAACGAACTGATCTAAGAATGACAATTGAATTGCCAGTCATTAAATAAGCAATGGTAGGCGTTCATGGAGCTGCGCTCTGTAAAAAAAAAAAATTATACAGTATATTTATTTAATTTATATTTAGAACTGGGGTTTAACAACCCTCAAAGATATAAATACATAAAATCAAATTTAAGGGGGAAAAGGTGCTTACTGCAAGCTTTTATTTTTCTCCTTTACCAGATGTTTTAAGCTGGAGTCTTAAACTTGCAGCAGCAGATTTCACACCTGCTCTTGTCATCCTTGCAAGCAACCCTCAAAAATAATTTAATTTGACTTGGCATTGAGAAGGGCAAGGTGGAGACATGCAAAAAAAAAAAAAATACAGTAGTTTAAAACTACTTGGAGGTGAGATTCAAATTAGGGTCTTGCAGAATTATGGTTGACCCTCTTAGTTGCTATTACTTTTCCAGACTGTGTACACCTGAACACATGGCACTCTAAATTGCAGGAATGATTTTTTAATTTACATTTTATTTATCAAATTTATAAAAATAAATTTTCTGGTAGGCCATGCTGCTATTTAGCTCTTTATATCTAAGAAGAAAGCTGGGGGATTTAATTGAATTTCTATTATTTTGACTTGAGAATAACAAAAAAGCAGATGCAAAATAAACAAATGGTTATTAGAAAGACAGTAGTTACAAACTAATAGAATATACATAATAGATTCAAAATAGATTTTTACCACATTCTAAATTGTTACTGCTGACTGAAGCTTCTTGGAATGAAAACTACAGCTATATTTCATATTTAGAAAGTTTCTACTGTATTTAAAATTTAGGAAAAGAGGAACATTTTAGAATAATTCTGTGACCATAACACTGAAATATTGCATGACTTCAGCATCACTGATTTTGGAAATTAATAGACAACACTTTGCCCTATATTCCTTAATTAATTTAAATGCACCCACTTAATTTAAATGCACATATTTTCCTCCATGAAAATATTGGAGAAGATGAAAGAACACTTTGATTTTTAATAATAAAAAGGCTTAAATTTGGAAATATACTTAAGTAGATTCTTTTTAAGAGCCTGGTTCTACTTGAATGACTGAATTAAAGAAGGTTTCATGAGTTGGAAAATCTCATTTTTGACTATTGCCTTTGAAATTATTATTTACCTTGTCTATCTTCATCTGAAACCCACTCACACGTGCTTCTTCTCTTTCTGTCCTTATAACTCTGTGAGCTGGATTGGTAGGCATGAAGATTGGCCCCCACCGGAGAAGTCAATTCATGTTTTATGGTGGACTAGAACCTAAAACTCCATGGTTCTACCCCATCTTTCCCCAACATGATGGCCTCCTGGTGCATTGGACTTTTATTTGCAAAATTCCCCATCAATAAAAATGTGTTCTAGTCCAACATTAACCTACTACTTCTCTTTAACTTTTACTATAAGCCATCTGAAGAAATTAAGTCACTGAATGACCTATCTCCACTGAAAGAACTTATCTTCATTGAAAGGTAACAAAATATATTATTTTGGTGCATGGAACTGTTCAGGTTACGCTTACAAGAGAATCATAAATCTTCCTTAATGCCAGTGTATATATAGAAAGCTGCCACCAACCCTGTACAACATGGGGGAACATTTATTCAAGCAGGATTATCTAAGAGCAACAGTCTTGTTTTCCCAGTCTTTTTGGGTGAACTCATAAGTTTTGAGGGAGATGGGCAGTTTAAAATGTGATAAATAAATAAGCAAAAATAAAAAGTTATTTATTTTTTATTCCATGCTTGGCCTCAGAGAATAAGAGATTATAGCCTGATTATATAAATTCCTTGTATGTTTAGGTAAAATATCTTTTGTATTTTATTTTAACCACTACATTGCATGTCTGGACTTTGAAGGAAGACAGGAAGAGTATTTAAGTTTTTGAACTTTCGTGTTGAAGAAGACTCCTGAGAATGCTGTGGATTACCAAGAAAACAAATATCAAACAAATCAATCCATAGTTTGAAGCACAAATGTCCAGGTTCAAATTACCCAACTTGGACATATTATCAAGGACCAAATTCTCTAAAGAAGACTCTATGATAGGAAAGGTGGAAGGAAAGAGAAGAAGAGAATGATTAGCAGAAGAGTGGACAGACTCGGTTAGAGCGATGATAATGGCACCATTGAACTTGATCACAGACGGTTATGGAGAAAATCTATGTGATTACTAAGAGTCAACACTGACTTGATGGCAATAATCAGAGAAACAATAATGCATGTATTTTTTGTTTTTGTTTTAAAGTACAATCACAGGGATATTTCAATGTTGTTGGAGTTGCTTGTTACAACTCACCAGTATAAATAGATACCTAGTAATATTTATTTTCTTTTAAGTTCAGTTTTGGTGACTTCATGGACATAATAAGATGTAAGTTTATTATTATTATTAGATTTTTATCCCGTATTTATTTTTCTTCACACTAACCCTGTGAGGTAGCTTGGAAGAGTGGGAGTTGAGGGAGAGTGATTAGCCCAAAATCACCAGCCAGCTTTCATGCCTAAGGGAAGCCTAAAACACAGTCTCCTGATTTCTAAGCCAGCATTTAACCACTGCACCAAACAAGTTCTTTTAATATATCTATTTATATTTACAGTGGAACTTCGGATTGCGAGCACCTCGGTTCATCAGATTTTCACAAGATAAGCAAACATTTTTAGTAAAATTTAATTCGGTTAACAAGCAACAACTTGCAAGATGAGCACCATGCAATGAGCTTGCATAGGAAATCTCACAATGGAGCCGATGGTTCTTCTCTCTCGCTGTGTAAAAAGCGTAAATCAAGAGAAAGAACTCCCAAGATTCAGATTCCAGATTCTCCTTCCAAACAATCACCCTTCCCCTCCGCTCTTCTCTCTCATCTCCCTCATGCCAGCCAGGACTCTTCTTAAAGCGTAGGAAATTGACCGTCCCTCTTCCCTGTCACTCACAAACACAGACACAGCCCTCCCCCCTCCTGCCCATCTCTTTAAGTGTAGGACAATTGACCCTCCGTCTTCCCTGTCACTCACTCACTCTTTCTCTCTCTCTCTCTCACACACACACATACGCCCTCCTCACCCGGCACCATCCAGACCATCCTCCTTCTCCCCTCTCAGAGCACGGCGGAAGGTTATGATAAGAAACATTTCCACACCACCCAGGAAAGACCCCTGGATAGGCATTGCTGAGGGAAAAGGGAAAAGGCCATTTTGCCCTCGAGCGGCAGCAGCAGTGGATCCTCCCAATCCAACAGGGCTGCCCAGACAGCACCGGCCGAGCAGCAGTTGAGGCCAGAATTTGCCTCGGAGTGGATCCATAAGTGCTGGTTAATTTGTTTTATTTTTACTTTATATTGTGTATTAATCATTGTTACTTGATTCAGATATTAGGGACAATCTTTTTTATATAAAATACCATTGAAAATTATTTTTTATGAATATTTGGGGGGCGTGGAATGGATCATCTGACTTTACATTGTTTCCTATGGGAAAATTTGCTTTGGTATAAGAGTGTTTTGAATTAAGAACATTCTTCCAGCATGAATTATGCTCACAATCCAAGGTTCCACTACATTCATTTTTAAATTTAATATAAATATAATCCTTCTTACCTCTAACCACAACACTATTGTTAATTGTGACACTAAATTAAACCATTCATTGTACTGTGACTTAACTGAACTTATCTTCATCCTAACATCAATATAAATGTTTTGTATTTTGCTACCTGAGAGAAAAGGTAAGAAGGAATTCCTTCCCCTCTAAGTCATAAATCAATGCTGGATGACATCAAACACTGTAAGCAAGTAGTTTTTTACAAATTGCATGACATACATAACTGCTGCCCAACATCTCCTTTTTAGGTAATCATTTTACTCAGGTTAATAGTGGTTTAAATATAAGAAATCCTTGACTAAATTCCTTTAATTCCCTTTTTTCTGATCCAAAGAAAATAAATTATTAGAACAGTGATGCTCAAAATATCCTTAAATTATCCTTTTCACCACCCCATTATTACTTTGCCTCTCTATGGATAAAGGTAGCTCTAGAAATGGACTTGGGTGGGCCTGGAGGGGGAGAACAGGGGAAAAGTATTAGATGCTCTTTTAATAATGCTATAATTTCATACACCAAATTAGGATCATATAGAGGGCAGAGGAGACAGCCATTGAGGAAAAGAAAGAGCTGCTGCCAAGGCAACAGTTAGATAAAAGAAACCTGAGTACAGAACAGAATTGTAATGGATGCAAATATCTCAAATGAGCTCCTCCCTAGTTCATACATTCTATGACTACAACTTTACAATAACAGTAGTATTGACTTTTTGGTTTCCTTGAGTGGTCTACCTTGAAGGGCTGATAATACAAATACATTTAGTAGAAGGACAAGAAACTGAGTGGTGATATAATGAATCTTCATGTACAAGTATATTTTAATTTCAGAGGAACAGTTGTTAATAAAAGTCACTACACCAGAGAGTCAAAGCAAATGCAGAACTTATTTATTTGTTTATTATAATCATTTACTGAATGGAATAATATTGACTGCATTTTTATTTAGCACTGTTTTTTACTGCCAGTAAGATGCATTGCTGGGATTATTATATTGAAAGATAGGATATAAATAATTGTAATAAATAAGTATGACTAAGCTGAAAGCCAAATCTTTGTCTCTGATTATTTTCACTTTTATTGTTTAATTAATTATCACATTAAACTGTAACACAGTACATCCACATATTTTGTACCAGCTGTACGTTATCTCGTTTGCCAGTTCTGTCAGAAAATAAAATTTACCAGTAGCATGTATTAATTTCTGCTTCATTTGGAGGTTTTTATAGATTATTATAAAATAGGTAATGCTTATACATTATGTAAGGCTGGATGTAGTACATTTGATGATAAACAAGCTGTCCAGCAGGACATCTATACTGGCTATTTTTTTTTTTTAGTCTCATGCTAACCTTATACCGAGAAGCTTCCCTGGGAGATGAATGTGCCAGGTTAAGTTATCTGGGGCTCATAAAATCTTTTTTAGAAGATTGAAATAAAGTCAGTGCTTGCAGAAGACAAATCAATTGTGACATTTCTGAATAGAGTGCGATGCATTTAATTAGCACAAGACATACTGGCAAATGCTGAATTACCCAATAAATCAGTGGATGCTGGTACCCATATAGAACTGGGCTCGGCTGTCTTGTGAGATGTACGGTAAGGACTAATAGGCATAGCTGGACATTTCTACTACATTGGTTGCTAAATTTCATTCATTTAGACATTTGCACAAGTATTTATAATTATTTCAAAATACAAAATGCGGAAGCTTCTTCCAATCCAGCTATGGTTTCTGGGGGACAGAATGGGTGTAATACAGCATGATAACATGAAGAGCCATCTCTTGCTTTAAATTTTTCAGATCTGCAAATTACTTTGTCCTTGTTTTAGATGGACTCTGGAGTGCTTGGCTGGAGTGCTAACAATAACTACAATTTATAGGCTTGGAAAGCTTAATAGGAGTACTCCCAAGCATAAGATTTAAAGCATTGGGTTAGGACAGCAACAGCTATTATCCTTGACCCTGGCAGTGTATTGGTATGGTATGCTACCTCCAGCAAGAGTTTGTTATGATCAGTGAATATCTAAGAAGAAGAAGAAACCAAGAGCCATTTAATCATTTTAAAAAGTCTGTGTATTATATGTGGCCCCAGGATATATGTAACTGAAGGATCTTTGCAGTAAGATACAAAACTGAATTGAGTGATGCTGAACATGATTCATAATTTCAAATGCAATGATTAAAAATCCATCTCCATTACATACCATGCCAGTGATTTTTTTCCCACTCCTGTTCACTGAAGTCAGTATATAGGAAATTAGAATATATGAAAATCCAACTGTTTTTAACTGGATTATTTTTATTACCTTGAATAAAAATTATCAGACATGGGCATCAAAGGAATCTTGCTGCAGCATCTCAATATATGTACCACAGGGGCAAGGCTTATTAAGATGCTTATGATGCTCTTTTCATCATCTGCTCTTTTTCTGCCCCTGCAGCTACTGCTAGTATCAATATAATAATTAAAGATTCTGAACCACACTAGATAAGACTTTCTCTGTCTATTGGAACTAGCCAATGGGGCAATTGTTCCCTTTATTTATATTGCTCACCCAATCCTTAAAGGACTAACAGATTAGGATGGTCTATAAATATCATAAGTAAATAAGCAAACCAACATGTATTATTTCTAGATCTATGTAGGCATTCAGCATTTTTTATTTGCAGTGATCCTGGTAGTATTAATTAAGCAAGCTTCTTTATGGGAATACTAAAATATTTTATTCTGGCTCTTTATTTAAATCTTCATTTTGGGCTTCATGTGGTTGTAGTAGGGATCATTATAATCAGTACATTTGAAATAACTGCAAAATCATCACAAGCTGGAAGAAGAAAAGATTTGCGAAGTCTCATGTCCTACTCAATTATCATCCTACATAGATGACATTTACTGCAAAGTGATAGAACAAGCTTCTAGTGTCATTGATCTCAGTTGTGGAATTGTACATCTGCACACCAGTCATTCATCAGTAGTTCACATTGTTCAAACATGGCACTAATATTGATTTCCTCAATCATTGATGATGTTCATCACTGTTGCTCTATATCAAGAGAGGGTAAAGGTAAAGTTTTCCCCTACCAGTCATGGCCGACTCTACGGGTAGTGCTCATCTCTGTTTTATAGCCAAAGAGCTATTGTTCAAATATGCTTCCTAGTTATGTGGCTAGCATGACTATATGCTAAGGTGCACTAATATCTTCCCACTAATTTAGGCAATACTTTTTAAAGTTTTGTATGCTTTTGAACTGCTAGATTGGCAGGAGGTAGGGCAGGTAACAGGAACTCACCCCATTATGCAGCAGTGCTTGGGTCTCAAACTGCTGAGCTGCCACCCTTCTAGCCAAGAAGCCCAGCGTCTTAACTGCTTGGCCACTGTGCCTGTATCAGGAGAGGGGGAAATTAGCAAATATTTTTAAATGATTTCTGACAGCCTAAATTGGACTAGGGAGTACATTTATTTTCTGTTTCTTTTTTTTTACAACACAAAATATTGTATTGAGTGGGACTACAGCTTTTCACAATTTTCCTAGTTGTTTTAAACTTAGATGGATATACAGTTTCATTATTTAAGCTGCTTCAAGGCTTAACGTATTCTTAAAGTATTTTTAAAATTTTATTTATTGATATTTATTTGAATAATTTTTAGTGACTTCATTCCTCCTTCCAAAAAGGTTCAGAAACTGTTTGCATACCATAGTTTGCTCACACAAGGGTATTAATTAGAGTAAGTTTTTTGTAATTGGATTATGAGGCTGTAGCTTTTCTGAGTGAAAAGCTGATCTGTTTGATTAGTTTCTGTAGAAAAGAATGCCTGGAGGTAGAAGAGTCCCCTTCTCTTTCAGCAACAAAATCTTGTGGGTAATCTTCATTCATATCCCAAATTCTCCATTCCTTGCTCTGCTTTATATTTGCCACTCTGAATTTCTCAGAATTCAGTAAATCCTTTGCTACAATAGCTTTAATCCTTAACTTATGTTTCATCCTCTCAGGTTTCTCTTCCACTTCACCAGGAAATGCCTAGAGAAAAGAATAATTTTTCATGTCACTTACATCACAGCAATGTAAGAATGAAAATTTCATGTCTCCAGAGCTGTTCATGAGCCTTCTTATGTATCTCCATTTGTATTTTAAATCTGATAATTTATTTCAGCCAACAGAACTTCAAAATATATTTTTCTTTATAATTTCAAGTTCAGCTTGACATTTCAGTTGCAGGAGGTATATGCATATGAACATGTGTGTGTATGTATATGTATGTGTATGTGAGAATATATATATAGGCAGAGATGGAAGTATGCTAACAGCCTGATGGCATTTTAATTATTTTATTGTGCTGGCATTGGTTCAGACTGCTTATTGAATTTTTTAAAAATCCACATTGGACTTAGATTTTACATTGTAAATGGGACCCAAGAGGCTGACTAATTAGAATCATGACTTAAAGCTATAAAAGTGTACTTATTGATTCATTTCAGGAAAAGAACATGACAATCAAAAGAAAATATCTACCTCTCTTTTCACCCACGGTTCAAAAGGTTAAGTACTATTGTTTTAGCCCCATCACATTGGAAATCTAAGAGAGAAGGCAATTAATCTTCTGAAGCCATTCAGTAGTATGTACTCTATTATTTGGAAGATTGTTCTCCTTGTAAGTTAATTTCACTGCACATAGTGAACTATTACAAGATATTTTCCACAAGTAAAGATTATCATGTATTTGATAAAGATAAGGCACATATACATAAACATGTGTACATACATGCAAGTGTATGAAGTATGTATCTGAAATTATAGACCATAATGATTGAATGACATGTACATTTTAAAATAGGCTTATTATTTAGAAATAATAATATATATAGGATTGGATAATTCAAAGGCATCAATTCTTCGATGCTCAGCCTTCCTTAGGGTCCAGCTCTCACAGCCATACATTACTACTGAGAAAACCATAGCCTTTACTATGCAGACCTTTGTCGGCAAGGGGATGTCTCTGCTTCTTATTACACTGGTTTGCCATAGCTTTCCTCCCAAGGAGCAAACGTCTTTTGATTTCATGGCTGCAGTCACCATCTGCAGTGATCTTG
>JANHZU010010278.1:120516-133482 GCA_032468055.1 Acrochordus granulatus | reverse complement strand
TAGCATAGTCAGTGTGATGGGTGTGAGCTTGGGAAGACTCCGGGAGGCAGTGCAAGACAGGGGGGTCTGGCGTAATGTAGTCCATGGGGTCGCGAAGAGTCGGACACGACTGCGCAACTGAACAACAACAACAACTAGTGGTATTTGGACTTTCTTCCTTCCACTATTCTGGGCTCACCTTAAATCCAGCCTCACTTCTAGTATCAGCTCTCATTCCTCCTCACACACTGAAGTGGGTACCCATTTATCTACTCACAACATACTTTCAAACTGTTGGGTGGGCAGAAGCTAAAGGCAAGTGATGGGAGCTTACTTAACCACCAGAGCACTGGCCATTTCTGTTTGATAGCTACCAGCGTCATTAACCTACTGCATCACCGTGCCTCCCTGTGTTACTTATATCATTATATTTATTTTATTTCTCAAATTTATATGCTGCCAGTTTTACAAGTGACTCTTGACAGCTTACAATCACTAAAAAGTTAAAAACAATAAATGATAGTATTAAAATTAATTTAAATTAATTGGATGAGGATGCGGGGGTGCAAGATACACATGTCAACCATATCCATGATGATATACTCCTACTGGGTCCCAAGACAGCTGTCAAGGCCAGGTCTTCAGGTCCTTTCAGAAGGCTGAAAAAGTAGGTGCCAATCTCACTTCAGGGGGCATGATATTCCACAACGTAAGAGCCATGGAAGAAAAGGCTTTTCTCCCGGATCCCATCAGCTGGAACTCCTTGACTGATAGGATCTGCAGCATGCCTCTTTTGCTGGCCTTGCTGGGGCTGACCGTTCCCATTGGGGTAAGATGGTGCCTCAAATAACCTGGACCCATGTCATGAAGAACCAACACCTTGAATTTTATCTGGAAGCAAACCAGCAACCAATGCAGCTCACAGAACAGTGATGTCACATGAGCTATCTTAGGGCCCCAAGAATTGTCCACACAGCAGCATTCTGAACTAGCTGTAGTTCCCAAATGCTCTTCAAGGTTTGCGCTACATAGAGCACATTGTCCAAATGTGAGATGACTAGGGAATGAGTGACTGAGTGCAGGGACTCCTGATCCAGAAAAGGGCGCAACTGGTGCACAACCCAAAGCTGCAAAAGGTTTCCTAGCTGCAACTGTCACTGTTCTTCAAGCAGGAATCGCAAGTCCAGGAGAATCCCAGTTACACACCAGGTCTGTCTGGGGCAGTGGTACCCCATCCAGAGTTAAGGGTGTTAAAGTCCTAGATTCTAAAGTCCCAGGCACCCAAAGCTACTCACTCTTACCAGGGTTCAAGACCTTTCCCCAGGCATCTCTAATGGACTTGCATCATGCATGCGTTCCAACTGAGACCAAATCTGAATGACTTTGTCCACCAAGTGATCTACAAATTCCTCCACATGACTCTAAAGATGATCACTCAAGCCCCCCCAACCTAGAAGAAACCCAGCAACTCTAAACAAGGCTGTCAGGTGACACTCTGCAGATGCAATAAGAATGGAGAAATAATTATTTTTGCCACTCTTATTGCCATAAGGTAGACTTTAATAGTGGCTTTAATTCATGTCCAGTTGGATTCATTCCTCATCTTCCTCCAGTGGTGCTCCAGGCATCTCTTTGCCCTTTTCAAAATTAATTTTCCTTCATACAGCACAGGAATGCTGAGTGTGATGGGCTGAGAGAGGCTGCATAGGTGCGATCCTGTCCAAGGCCCTGGACATCCTTTGATTCCAAGACGGAACCAGAGCTTTGGCGGGACTGTGCAGCAATGCCCCTGGGATATCCATTTGGATCCATCAGTCACTGAGGGTGGGCTGCTTGACTGGGCCCAGGCTCCCTGCAGAGGAGGGCAGCATATGACAATTTCAAAGCCACAAGGCATGATCTGACTATGACAAGAGGGATAATGATAGATGTCCCACAAGTTCACATTGCCATTTCTCTGACAAGAAAATCATATCCAGGGTGTGACCACTGCCTTGGTCAGGCCTTGGATGATCTGGGATAGGCCGATAGTTACCATGGTGACCAAGAACTCCCAAGCCACCTCTGAGGCCAAAACCATGGATGGCAGATTGAAGGACCATCAGCCTGGGGAATTCCACTGCCAATTCTGAACCCTTGCTTTCAGTCACACTCCAGCAGTTCAGGCAGGGAGGATGCTACATAGCAGGGAGGCTGGTACAGTAGCAACAATCCCAACTGATCCTATGAGCCCAGCTTCAGGAACAGGGTCTCGCAATGAGACATTGTGGAGCAGGGCCCCTGAAGGCAAAAAGAGGTTTTCGGATGACCACTACCACCCACCTCCCCTGCCTTGAGGTCTTGGCTGGTGCCAAATCCTAAACCTGGCTGGGCACATCTCTGAGAGGAGATCATTCCCTTCCAGACCCAGCCAGAGAGGTAATGAATGCCAAGTCAGCTTGCTCCTCCTCAATGATGTCCCAGATGACGGGAACCTTATTATTGATTGACCTGGTATTCACCAGCAGCACCCGAACTGCAGGACCTCTGAAGGTATGCTGTCCAGGGTCTGGGCATGAGCATGGAGAGCTGGAACATGCCACCAGTGCTAAATATTGGGGGTGTCTTCCCCTGTGATGGCTGGCCTTCTGGCTCCCATAGCACCCCATGCCTGTCACTACCTGTATATATTGTCCCATCCAAAGGCCCCAAAGTGGTCTTCTCCCTCTCACCCTAGCCTTCCATGGGCTCTTCCATCCCCTTTAGTTACTCACAGTCATTCTCTCAGTCACCAAGGAAGAAGGATGAAGAGGGATCCCCCACAGCACTAGACACAGTGCTCACAGGGCTCCCACCTCTATACTCCCTCACCTCATATATAATGTCCTCTCCCCTAAGCTGAGCTAAGTTATATCACCATTAATTTTTATTCAGTTTTTTTTAAAAATCAGTGGTTGGCTTTTAGGAATGTATCTTTATTATGCATACAATTTGCCTCCTTTAAAATATATCCTAACCTAGTTCCAACTATCGTAATCAATTAGAAGTGATGCCTCAACTAAATGAAGCTCTTTCAGTGCAATCAAGAAATATATGATGTGCTGATAAGTTTCTCTTTTAAAATAAATATGTTTGACATGTTGGGAAGAGTTGATATAGTATACTCTGAACAGGAAATTATTATGCTTCTATAGATATTAAGATTTATTGTGCATATGCTGGGTGAAAAGAAAACTCTACATTTCATATGGCAGCACTGTGTTCCCTAAGACAAAAGACTCCATGCTGAGAAGCCTGAAAAACTGACTTTAGCTTTTGTTCTCCTAAAGAGCTTCTGCCATGCAGTCCTGTTACAGAAGGGCTAAACTTGTGAAAACCAGACTGTGTCTTTAAAATTCCATTAAGGGCCATTAGAGAGACGAATTCAGCCCCCAGTTAATTTCTGATTTGCTGACTACACAAAGGGAATGTTTTCTTTGGTTGGTCAAAACAATAATCCACCCAAAGGGTAGCCCCACATTCTATAAAACTGAGGGGAGAAAACAGGGCAGCTTTGAACCAGAGCAGCTGCTGCAATGCAGGGGAGGGCAAAACAGGCAAGATGGCACAATTGGCATTGTGATCCAAGCCCCAACTCTTTAATATGGGAGGCTTGGATTTCAAGGCTATTTTTTTTTTCCACTATGCCTGTGAACATTGTTGCTAGGATTCTCCAAATAGAAGATGCAAGTTGGAGACACACTCATCTTCTCTGCACTGAATACGTGTTGAAGTCCTGTTACATATTCAAACAGATAATAAGTGAAGGTAGTGCTTGCTTATTTATAAAACTAATTGAACAGTGGCTGTTCAAAGTTATAATGGGGCTGAAAAAGGAGACTTACAGCCGGTCCTTAAATTGTGGTCACTGCAACTTCCCCATAGTGGCATGATCATGATTTAAGTGATTAAACCAGTGCAGATTTACAACAGTCACAACATCTGGCAGTCAGATGATCACTATCGCAGTTCAGTTAGGTGACATTGCACTTACTGACCTGCAGTGATTCACACAATGGTCACAGCCAGAACTAATGTCATAAGTCAGTGGGGACACATAATGCTTCACTTAACAACTATGCAACTTAGTGAGAGAATTGCTAGTCTTAATTGCAGTTAATAAGTGAGGAATACCTGTAATTGTTTTTACTAGGTGACTGTATTGATTTTATTTTTAATTCTGTATATAACAGTTGCCTTGATTCCACTATATTTCCCTTTTTACAGTAAACCCATTTTTAAATCTACAAATTTGAGTTTATTAGTTTTATAAAGGGATTTTTGTTCAAAACTTTCCTCATGTATGAGATTACATGGTTACTCCTTCTATTTTAATATTGATACGAGGTTTCTTAAGTTTAGTATCAGCAGTACAGTCCTTCAGGTTTCTGGGCTCTGTAATCTCCCAAGACTTGAAATGGACAGCTAACATTAGCACCATTATTAAGAAGACACATCAGAGGATGTACTTACTGTGTCAGCTCAAGAAATTCAACCTGCCTCAAGAGCTGCTGACATAGTCCTACAGAGGAATCACTGAATATGTCCTTTCTATCTCTATAACTGGCTAGTTCAGTGCAGCAACCAAGCAGGACAGGTACAGACTCCAAAGAATAATCAAGACTGCAGATAGAATAATTGTCTGCCCTCCATGGAGGACCTGTATATTGGGAGGGTCAAGAGAAGGGTGGAGAAGATATCTACAGACCCTTTTCAGACCCTGGACATAATTTGTTTGAACCTCTTCTCTCTGGACTGCATAATAGAATATTGCATACCAAAACAACCAGAAACATTCATCTAAATACTTGACTCATACTATATGACAGGACACGAAGTGCAAAGAATTGTAAATGAACCCAGAAGTACTGTCCAAAGTGAATATAAATAAATTGTGGTTCTAATACTACACTTTATTATATTCCTTTTCTACTGGATGCACAATTTGCTGTTGAATACAAACTTTGATTTATATTATTATTCTATTCACTGTTGTCTCACAAGTATACTGAGAGCTGCTGTATTGGAATCAAATTTATTGCATATCGAACCATGCTTGGCCGATAAAGTATCTGACTCTGAAATCTTCATGTTATTTCAGTGCCATAGAAGATGCTGCAATTCTACTGATAGAATGGTTATTTCAGGCTTACTATATTCCCTCTTGAGAACATGGTAGAGAAATTCAGTTTAGACTGGTTTTGTGTGCATTTTCACATAATTTGATTTTGATATTTCATTTAAATATATGATAAATTTTATTTTAACCTAGAAAGATTCAGAAACATAATTGTATCTGGGTGTTTCTCAGTGTATTTTTTAATAATCCCCTTTAATTATAGATAGATAGATAGATAGATAGATAGATAGATAGATAGATAGATAGATAGATAGATAGATAGATAGATGATAGAGAGGTATGCTGTGGATATATATGTTTGTATGCACAGGCCAAGATATACATATACAAACTCAATGCAAAGGATGCATTAAAGGATGCATATATTTATATTTAATAGAGTTCCTAAAGATGCAACAAAACAAACAATGATTATAGGGAAAATTGAACATGTAATTTTGGCTGAAAAATACTCTGTGCAGAGTGGTTGTCATACAGTTTTCAACTCTGAAAACCTTCTGTACAAGAAGTAATATGTTTACTCTTGCATGCTGAAATCTGTATAATAGCACCCAGGTGGGATAATTTTCATCAAAATTGTAGAAGAAAAGAGTTACTTTTATACCATCACCTCCCATATCACACGCTTACTGATTCCAGTTTAAAAACAAACTGTAAATTATACATTTATAATTCATGTAGTTTGGTTCTGCATCTGCTTTGTTATGAATGTTTTCTATTCTAGTCATCTTTTTGGAGATTTTTAGAATGTTAAAACTATTCTCTTTGGATATTAATTAAGTGGATTTATATTCACTTATAATATAATATAGTCCCCAGGTTCCCATGTCAATAGGTAGCAGGAATATTTGGATTCATCTTCCCATACGAGTGTTCCCAATTATTACAGTGAAGTCAGTATCTAATGTTGTCTAAAATGTTTATTCAATAATATGATTACCAGATACTTGCCACTAATTCTGTATATGCCTATTATCTTAGATACCTCCTGGGGTAGCCAAAAAGAACACGAGACTCTTTTGTCTAATAACTGCACAAGGCAATTTTATGTCCAGCCCCTCTGCTAGGATAAAGTTATGAGAATAGAAACTTGCAGACACATAACTTTTAAGCTGAGAAAATGGATGGAGAAATGGATGTGGAATGTGTGATATAAAATAAGTAATGATAATAATTCAGTCACATTAATAGCGCAGTGATATGTGGATGCTGATGATTCAGCTGAAAAACATCTGTGTGCTTTGGATGTACATGAATAGCCTGTTCATTTCAGGATCCACAAGAACAACAACTGTTTTTTCCACGGAAATGATCAGTGAGAGGTTTGCAGGCAGGCATTTTATGTGAGCACATACTACCATTTCCTGAATGTGAATTGCAAAGATGTCCAAATAATTAACCTTGATTCATTCTCCTTCACAAAAAGAAAAAACACAACAGACCTGCTTGGATGGGAAATCGCAAGAAAATCCAACACTTGTTAATTGTATCAGGAAATTTTAACACTGCATAGAAAGCAGCACTGGCCAAGGCAACTAAACTGTCCTGACTAGAGCACTGATTCAAAGGGGGCTGTTTTGTGTGTGTGTGTGTGTTTTATTGTACATGAAAGAACTCCAGACTTCCTCAAACCTTCCACGTTAAATCTTTGAACAGAAGTGGCTTCTGAAAAAAAGGCCTACCTTAATGCAAAATAAAACTGGCTTTAAATTCACGCAGCTGCATAAATTATATGTGAAACATGTAAACTCTGGCCTCAAAACCCAGGCACCGCATGCGTGGCACGGGGCTGATAAGTAATTGAATTTGAAATAGACTCTTACCTTTGCAAAGGGGCTTCTTTGCCCACTTGAAAATACAACTCACCAGCTAATTCAGGTAAAGCAAGAAGCATTTATTAAAGAGGGGGTCAAGCTTTTTAAAGGGTACAGAAACAAATGGTACAATGATGTGATAGTCAGAAAGCAAGTGATGAAACAATAAAAGGCATTATTACATGTGATGCAAACAATAGAAAAGATAGATTCTCGATAACATTCCACAAGTGGCAAATTTATAGGTTACATTATTCTTTCACAGCAGGGTTTGTATCTTTCTTAAAACTTGCAAGTGTGTTCAAGAACTTTTAAAATATGCTGTCTATCACTTAGTGCTCAAAAACGTTTGCACAAAAGAAATGGTAAGGGAAAAACACACATTTTTCTGAAGTTTAAAATGGTCAAAAAAAACTTTAAAAGGCCTAGATTACCATGTTAAAAGTCCTATTATCACCTTTTAAAATGCTAAAAATGAAGTCCAAAATGCCAGGTAACGTCCATTCATCTCATGAATTACACGTAGTCCTTAAATTACCGTTTTAATCAAGATCAGAATTTCCATTGCTAAGCAAGGTGGTTGTTAAGTGAGTCATGCCTGATTTTACAACCTTTTTGCCATGGTTATTAAACAAATCACTATAGCTGTTAAATGAATCATGAGAATTAAGTGAATCTGGCTTCCCCATTGATAATTGAGCCCTTTCCACAAAATTTTTGACATATCCAATATTTCTGTGGGTAAAATTTTTCTCAACTCTTGGATTTTGAGTCCCACTTTCTTTTTCAAAATATCAATTATAAACTAAATTTGTCTACCACTTTTGTTGAGAAGCTGTTGTTGTGCTTTAAATAGGATATTTTCTGCTCTGTGTCCTTTAACTGTTAAATTAAGGTGTAAGCTTGTAGAAATGAGTCCTTGTTTTCTGCATCTCAGGTTAAAATGCAAACGATTCTTGTAGTCTGCCTATTTCTAAGAAATCCATTTATATTCCCATACCATTCCAAGGGTATTCACACCAAAATGTGTAGCCAAATATCTATGAATATTCTCATTCGTCCAGGTCATAAGTCGTAAAAATTGCAAAAATTTTTCAAAGTTCCTTAAAAAGGCAACTGGACAGTCATGACAAGATATTATGTTTCACCTTTTATCTGGAAGGCTTTTTCAGTCCATCTAAAAATTAAAAATAATGGTCAGGAAATATATACATTTCTAAAAAGGGGGTGGGGAAAGATGAGAACACATAGCAAAGTTCCACACAGCAGTTTAAACAGGGTGTTAAGTTTCAAACAGAAGGGAGGAGATTTGGAGGAGATGCAGGAAACAACAACTTTTTCACATAGCAAAATAAACAGAGAGATGTTGGGCAATAAAGCTTGATTGCCTTTCAGCACATCAGCAGTACAGAGCCTTCTGCATAGTTCTTTTTTGGCAAATGATTTAACACTGTTTCATAAATTGAAGGTAGTTGAAATCTGGTTCCTCCATCATGGTTTATTGAAGGATTTAAAGTCTATATATATTGATTATTTGATTCCTCTTGAAAGCCAATTAGTTTCTTTGACAATTATTTAGAATAATCCTCAAAATTTTGGTCATGTTGTTTAAGGTGTAAATGTACTACAGATGAATTGGATGTTTTATGTTGTTTATATCTCCTAAAAATTTGTTCTTTCGTCTCCCCAACATAAAATTCTTAAAAACAGACAGATGTCATCTACTCCATTCAATGCAATGACTCCTGTTCAGAATTTTATATTGGGGAGAGGAAACAACCAGTTTTTAGGAGACCTATACATTTTTTTGACTCATTAAAGCAGTTACATCCTTTTTGTTTTGCAATCCCCACCACCACCACTACCAAAGATGAAAATGTTAATGATGTGTTATGTTGTCCTGAAGGACTTCTTCCAAATTTTTTTTTTAAAACAAACCAGACTGGACTGTACAAACAGCTAGATAATTTAAGAATCCTCATAAGGCACAGTACCCACATAGTTCTTGACTTTCTGGCTTCTGGACTTGGAAATCTGTATGATTATTAGTCCACACAGAATAAGGATCTTCAGGGGATATTAATAAGTGGCAAGATTATGATGTATGCGTAAAATGTTTTAATCTTTGCCTACAACAGTCTGACCCTGGAAAATTTAAAGACAAATATAAAACTAGTATGATTGTTTTTAAGAATTCTTTTCTATGTTTATCTGACTTCAGAGATTAATTGGATTAATAAATTGGATTAATTAATCAGAGATTAATTGTTTTTCTGTTTTCAGAAAAACAGCTTTTTCACTGGTTGTCACCCAATTCTCTCTTAGACATCCATAGCTAGAATCATAATCATCATCCTTCAAAAAATGTTCAATATCCTTGGCCCTTATTGGAAATTTACTTTTGATTTTATCTGGCAACTTAAATTTTGGATTTTTAAAAAAATCCTTATTGCTTTCCTCTCATATTTTTCTTTATGTTTTCATTTGTATAGTACTTTAAATAATACATAGATTATTTAAATTAATTCATTTTTCATCTTCCTTCAAGACTGTGATTAAAATAGATGTGAAAGTTTTCCATGTGAAATTAATATTTTAAACAATATAATTCCTTCCATTTTATTTTCAAAGGAAAAAGAGAATATTTTGGGTTAAAAAAATGACAAAAACTGCCATACTTGTTTAAACATTGTTGTTCAATCGCTCAGTCATGTCTGATTCTTTGCAATCCCATGGACTGCTGCATGCCAGGCCTCCCTGTTCTGCATTGCCTTCCAGAGTCCATACAAATCCATGCCTATTGCATCTAAAATGCTATCCAACCTTCTCATTCTCTGCCATCACTTTCTCCTTTTGCATCTAATCTTTCTCATCACAGTCTTTTCTAATGAGTCCTCTCTTCGTATTATGTGACCAAGTATTTGACCTTCAGCTTCCAATGAACAGTCAGGGTTGATTTCCTTTAGGATTAATTGGTTTGATCTCCTTGCAGTCCAAGGGACTCTCAAGACTCTTTTCCAGCACCACAATTCAAAGACATCAAATCTTTGGTATTCAGTCTTTTTTATGGTCCAGTTCTCACAGCTATACATTACTAGTGAGAAAACCATAGCTTTGAGTAGAGAGACCTTTGCCAGCAAGATGATGTCTCTGTTTCTTACTACACTATTTAGGTTTGCCATAGCTTTCCTCCCAAGGAGCAAGCGTCTTTTGGTTTCATGGCTGCAGTCACCATCTGCAAAAAATCTGTCACTGTTTCCACTTCTTCCCCTTCTATTTGCCAGGAGGTGATGGGACTGAATACCATGATCTTAGTTTTTTTTAATGCTGAGTTTCAAGCCAGCTTTTGCACTCTCCTCTTTCACCCTCATTAAGAAGCTTTTTAGTTCCTCTTCAATTTCTGCTGTTAGGATGGTATCATCTGCATTTCTAGGTTGTTGATTTTTCTTCTGGCAGTTTTAATTCTGGCTGGTGCTTCATCCAGCCCAGCATTTCACATAATGCACTCTGCATATAAGTTAAATAAACAAGATGACAATATACAGCCTTTGTCTTACTCTCTTCCCAATTTTGAACCAATCTGTTGTTCCATGTCCAGTTCTAACTGTTGCTTCTTGATCCACATACAGGTTTCTAAGAAGACTGTTAAGGTGGTCAGGTACTTACATCTCTTTAAGAATTTGCCACAATCAAAGGCTTTAGTGTCCTCAAAGAAGCAGAAGCAGATGTTTTTCTGGAATTCCCTTGATCCAGTGAATGTTAGCAATTTGATCTCTAGTTCCTCTACCTCTTTGAAACTCAGCTTGTACTGAGTAGTTCTCAGTTCACGTACTGCTTGTAATATTTTGAGCATAACTTTGCTAGCATGTGAAATGAATGCAATTTTCTGAACATTCTTTGGCATGGCCCTTCTTTGGGATTGGAATGTAAACTGACCTTTTCCAATCCTGTAGCCACTGTTGAGTTTTCCAAATTTGCTGGCATATTGAGTGTAGCACTTTAACAGCATTTCCTGAATTATGCTTTTTGTATTTTCTTTGTATCCTGCATTTATAGACTTGCATAAAAGTTTGTTCATATCTGAGAGATGGACTAATTGAACTGACAGAAATTACAGTAAAAATGCATCAATATAACAAGTGACTATCTGTTTAGGTACTTATGCAAAATGAGGAAGAGTTTTATTTAATATAGTTACATTTCTTTACCTATATCTTTTGATAGACTGTTGTCACATTCATTTGGCAGTCTAATTTGAAGCATAATTATATTTTATCTTTTTTAAAATATAAAGTATATTCCCAAGTCATTAATTAAAGGCCCTGACTCAAGGAGGTGCAAGATGGATGTTGTAGTTCTCCGCTGATGATCCAGCTCAATAAAACAGAATAGTTTAGCTTTGAGAAGCAAATAGTCTTCAGCTAACTGAATGCAAACTTTTGATGTGCTTTTCTTTGGATAAAGAAATTTTTCCACAACATTATTTTTGTTTTTACTGTAAATCATGCAGCAGATTCACATGCAACACTTTGAACCCACATAAATGAAAATGGAGAAAATGTATTTTGAACATTATCTGAAAAACCACCAATCAAATGCATGCATGAATTCTACAATCAGCTGACAGAATGTCTGGATAACACTATATTTTCCAAATTTTTGCATAAAGAAGAATCAAATTTGTAAGTATGTGAAATACATCTTATTATACATTTTATTATATCTGTCTCCACTGTTTTTATTCTTCAATCTTACTGAATCCCTATTTCTTTGAACTGGTGATATTTTTTCAAAGGTGTCCAAAGCTTTTCTTGGTTAACATAATAGATATTTGCTTCTCATATAGTAGACAGCTATTCCAAAAAGATAGTCCTGTTCTTTCAAAGAGAAAAATATATAAATTTACTGATTATCAATATCAGATACAGTCACATACTTGGATTTGGGGTAAGTGCATCTGGACCCTCCACATCATCCAAATCAAATGATTGTTGAACTCCTTGCTCAATATACATATGATTAAATTAAAAGCATCTGAAAGACTGAAAATAGAACAGACACAGCATAGATAACTGAAGTCCAAGAATATATCTGTCTAGCTGCCCATCTATTCACTTTATACATAATTTGAAATCTCTTTCATTTTCTGTTTTTTCTCTTAGTTTAAAATAATCCAACTATGAAGAAACTAAACAACTGAATATATTTGTTTCTCATATGGAAACAAAATATTTACACATACAAATGTAGCACACTAAGAGTCACTGCAATGTAGCACTAAAGATATTGCATTAGGATTGGGGAGACCTGCATTCCTCTCAGGATCAAATGTTAGTCTGCTGAAGCTCATGATATATGATATTTTTATTATTATTTTATAAACAACTCAAAGCAGCAAACATATTTAACATACCTTTCTCCTCTTATTTTCCCCATAACAGCAACCCTGTGAGGTGGGTGGACTGAGAGAGACCAGCCCAAGCTCACTCAGCTGGCTTTCATGGCTAAGGCAGGATTAGAATTACAACCTCCTGGTTGCTAGCCTGTTACCTTAACCACTAGATCAAACTGTATACTGTATGATATATTGTATGTGATAATATGATATATGATATGATACAATCTTTGACCATCAATTTCTGCAATTAAATCAGTTGTCTTGTCAGAATGTTTTTGTACTGCACTTGAGACATGATAACCATAGACAAGCTTTTCCCTAGCATAGCACCACCCAGTTATAATAGGACTGAAACACCTAGAGCTCCAGCTATTAAGGGCTATTTAAGGATGGCAATCTTTGGTGAAGATTTGACCAAATTATCCCTTTTCTCTGTCTCAAATAATCTCATTACCTCCCTTCAGCAAAAAAATAGATTGTTGTTTTATACAAGCATCTTGTCAGTATCAATCCCAATTAGATTCTCAACTCACAAACAAGTACAGTGGTGCCTCACAAGATGAGATTAATCCGTTCCGGAAGAACGCTCTTAGTGCGAAATTCTCGTAAAGCGAAAC
>JANHZU010010278.1:105568-116546 GCA_032468055.1 Acrochordus granulatus | reverse complement strand
ACCTCAAGTGGCAAGATGTTCCAAAGGACAGGGGCCATGGCAGAAAAGACTCTTCTCCTGGACCCCAAATGAAATTCCTTGACTAACAGGGTCTGCATCATGCCTCTTCTGCCAGCCCTGGTGAGGATGTCCTCAATAAGACAATTCCTCAGGTAACCATATCCCGTGCTATGAAGAGCTTTGAAGGTCAAAACCAACACCTTGAATTGCACCCAGAAGCAAACTGGCAGCTTGTGGAACAGAGGTGTTATGTGATCCAACACATTCTGGGCCCCCAAAAACTGTCTACGTGCTGGCATTCTGCACCTGCTATAGCTTCCAAACGCTCTTCAAGGGTAGCCCCATACAGAGCACATTGCAGTGATCCATTGGTGAGATGACAAGGGCAGAAGTGACTGAGTGCAAGGACTGCCGGTCCAGGAAATGGTGCATCTGGTGCACAATATGAAGTTGTCCAAAGGCTCTCCTAGCTGTGGCTTCCACCTGCTCTTCAAGCAGGAGTCGCAAATCCAGGAGAATCCCCAGATTGCACACTGGGTCTGTCAGCGGCAGTGCCACCCCATCCAGAGATAAAGATGTTAAGTCCTGGAACCAGAAGCCCCAGACACCCAAAGCCACTAAGTCTTGCCAGGGTTCAACTGAAGCCTATTGACCCCCATCTGGACCCTCACACCTCCAGGCATCAAGAGAGGGCAGTAGCAGCAACACTTGGATAATTAGGGATGGAGATATAAATTTGAATATCATCCACACTGGTGATACCTCATCCCACGGTGATGGATGATCTCACCCAGCAGTTTCATGTAGATGTTAAATAAGAGTGGAGAGTATAAGCCCTGCAGTACACCGCATAAGAGCAGCTGAGAACTGGACCTCTCATTCCCTATTAATACTGATTAGGACCGGAGAAAGGAGCCAAACCATTACAGTCCTGTGCTGCCCAGCCCCAGCCCCTGCAGCCAGCGGTATATATATATACCATGGTCGATGGTGTCAAAAGCCACCAAGAGGTTAAGAAGAGTAAGAATGGATACACTATTCCCATCCCACTCTCACCAAAGATCATCAACCAGAGTGACCAATGCAGTCACTGTCCTATAATTGGGCCTGAAGCCAGACTGAAACAGGTCCAGATAATCCGTTTCCTCCAGGACCCTCTGAATCTGCCATGCAACCACCTTTTCTATCAGCTTCCCTAAAAAGGGTAGGTTGGACACTGGAAGAAAATTGTCCAGGCAGGTGGAGTCCAGAGATGGTTTTTTAAGGAGGGGAATGACAAAGGCCTCCTTAAAAGGACCCAGAAACATCCCCTCTCTCAGTGAGGAATTTATCACTGCCTGGACTTTACCTGATAATCACGTTCTGGCAGCTTTCACCAGCTAGGAGGAGCAAGTATTTAATGGGCAGGTGGTCACACTGACAGTGTCAAGGACCCTGTCCACTTCATCAGATCAAATTGTTCCCAGATAACCAGGCAAGGCTCTGCCTTGGGCATCTCAGATGGACTTGCCCCACACATTGGTTCCAACTAGGACTGAATCCAAGCAACTTTGTCCATCAGGTGTTCTGCAAATTCCTCTGCACAGCCCTGCATATGATGACCCAACTCCTCCCATACAAGGAGAAACCAGATGACCCTAAACAAGGCTGTAAGGTGACATTCTGCAGACACAATAAAAGCAGAGAAATACTAAAGTTTCACCGCTCTTATTGCCACAAGGTAGGTCTTAATAGCAGCTCTAACTTGTGTCCAATCAGGCTCATTCCTATCTTCTGCCAGCAGCACTCCAAGCTTCTCTTTATCCTTTTCAAAACCCACAACCCCTCCATGAACCATTGGTCCCCCATGAGCTGCAGGGAGTGTTGAGTGCCATGAGTCAAGAGAAGGAGCACAAGTGCATTCCTTCTAAGGCCTCGGCCGTCCTTCAATTCCAGAACAAAACCAAAGCTTCAGCAGGACCATGCAGCAATGCCCCCAGGACATCGCAAACACCCTCTGGAAACCTTCCAGGTCCT
The DNA here is from genome assembly GCA_032468055.1 of Acrochordus granulatus. NCBI lineage: Eukaryota > Metazoa > Chordata > Lepidosauria > Squamata > Acrochordidae > Acrochordus > Acrochordus granulatus. The sequence continues at coordinate 114,530 of JANHZU010010278.1, read as the reverse complement.
TCAGTCACTGAGGGTGGACTGCTCAAATACATCCAGCCTCTCAGTGGAGGGGGATGGCATATGACAATCTCAAAGACACCTAGGGCATGATCTGATCATAACAGGGGGGATAGTGAAACTTCCCCCACCAGATCATGTTCTGACAAGAAAATCATATCTGGTGTGTGACCACTATCCCAAGTTGGTCCTTGGATGATCTGGGATAGGCCCATGGCTGCCATGGAAGCCATGAACTCCAGAGCTGCCTCTGAGGCCAAACTTAGGGACAAAAGATTGAAGTGCCCCAGGATCATAAGCTTGGGGAACTCTACCACCAGCCTTGAGATGGCCTCCAGCAACACAGGCAGGGAGGATGCTGTGCAACAGGAGGCTGGTACAGTAGCAACTGTCCCAACTGATCCCATGAGCTAAGCTCCAATAACACAATCAGACACTTGTGGACCAAGGCCCCTAAAGACAAAAAGGCATTCTCAGATGACCATTCCCACCCCAACTCCCCTGTCCTGGGATCTTGGCTGGTGCCAAACCCTAAACCATGCTGGACACATCTCCAAGAACAGAACACCTCCCTCTGATATTAGCCAGGTCTCAATGCACACCAAGGTAGCCTGCTCCTTTTACAATGATGTAACAAATGAGGGAAACCTTATTATTGACTGACCTGACATTCATCAGCAAGAGCCAAAACAAATTTCTGGACAAATTTCAGCACTGTGTTTAACATATGTTTAAAAGCACTATCCAAATTTAACTTATGTAAACAGTAACTAATGCCCAATGCAACTTCTTTTTCATCAAATGTTTTTTGGAAATATTAACTGCCTACTCTGACTGAAGAGATAACAGATTTATTTATCCCTTTTTTTGAGTCCAATGAAATGCCAAATGGGCAGAGCTGTACAGAGTTCCCAAATCAATTCCAAAAAGTAAATTGAAGTGAATGATGGTACAAACATACGACTCATCTCCGTGGGATTCCCAGGAAAGCAAGGCAGCTTTAAAGATCTGCAGGTAAGAATTATGTTTTTGTCCCCGCATGCTCCAAAGCATCATTTTGGAATCAAAATCCAAAGCATTGCACAGTTTTACTAGTAACTAATTTTAGTTAGGATTTGTCCATTGTAATGATATGTTGGTGAAGCTCTTTGGAAGACGAAAACAAAGAATACATGTGGTAGATTATCCTGCCAAATAGTTTTACAATCTGTTAAATAAATTTAAAAGAAATGATCTTGCAATAATGTCCCCAAGAGGGAAAAAAAAGGCACTGAATGCCTATATTTTTGAGACTGATTGTTAAGGTAATTAAACTGAATTTAACTGAATGAATCTGAATTCCTGTATTTATCTTTTATCTGTTTTTATTTCACAAAACATGATGAGCAGTGTTTGACAGGGAAATATTTGACTAATAATAGGACCCACATCTAAGAAATAATATTGGAGAAAATAATATTGGATTTTTTAGAAATGATATTAAAAGAAATACTGTATACTACAGCAGTCTTGGAATAACAAAAAAGACAAAAACAATATGCAAATTTTCTTTATGGCAAAAGATATAAGGAAAATAGTATTTTTTCCTTAATGATCTGTCATAAAACACTAGACTACAAATAGCTGAACAATTTATTGTGCAGGGTACAATATAAGAATGAATAATCAACATTATTAGAAACACAAGACAAAATACACCCTCACTTTTCTTGTACAATTTGCAGAAAAATACACTTTCATTGCCAAAGGAACAATGGAAATTATAAAATCTCATGGCAGTAATAAAGAAGGATTTGGATGCAAAAATACCACTAGCCTTATGATTAATTGATAAATTATAGAATGCATATGTGTAAAAAGAAAATATTTTCAAACTGAAAAATTCAGGCCGATTGTTCTTGCTTTCTGCATTTAACAGATCACTGAACGGTATCCCTCAAGGTCTTTTCCAATGGTGTATTTTAACAACAGACACTCAAAATAAGGTTGAAACTCAAATAAATAATCACATAATCTGGGCTTTTTCCTCCATGATTGGAAAATGAATTCAAGGTGAAATGGGATAGAACAGAACTATAATGAAAGTATTAATAATGGTAGAAGGACATTACTCCATTCTTCCCTTGAAATGACATACCTGATGATGCCACTTCAGTTTTTACAAAGTACAGGTAGTCCTCATTAACTGAATACAATTGGGACTGTCACTAAGCACAAAATCACATGATTGCAGCAGGCTTACAACCTCACTTCCCCTTCAGTCATTTAGTTAATCACCACAATTGTTGAGCAAAAATCACACGACTGTTATTTCTGCGTTCTCTATTTAATTCTGCTTTGTTGCAAGGCAGTCACGAAAGACACATGATGATGTGACTGTGGGATGCTGCAACGGCTGTAAATGCAGACCTCATTAGGGATGACGGAAGTCATACATTTACAGAAGGTAACTAAAGGGCAACCAATGCCTGCCAAGAAGTCAAATTTTTGAAAAGCAGCACAAGTTGAAGTATTGTTGTTGTTGTTCAGTCGCGCAGTCATATCCAACTCTTCGCGACCCCATGGACTGCATTACGCCAGGCCCCCCTGTCTTGCACTACCTCCCGGAGTCTTCCCAAGCCCACGCCCATCATACTGACTATGCTATCTACCCATCTCACACATGTCTTCTGGAGGTGAACCAAGAAGGTCTATGTTCCAAAGATTTCAAAAGGAATAGCATTTGTCATAATGTATTTTTAAGGAAACATAAGATTTTTGCTGGATTCAAACAATGTCAGGCCTATTAGGTAGACCAGATTAGAAAATCAACAAACAGTCAACCATGTCAGGAAATTAGGAAAACTCTAACTATACTAACTGATATCAGTTCTTGCAATATTTCTGTCAAGGTCATCTCCCTTACTCTTCTATAAATAAGACCAATTTATTCCAACAAGTGCAACATTTTCTCATAATGGACAACTATATGTCTACTGTACAGGGTCCCAACATAATATGATTTAAAAAGTCAAAATGGCAACAGCACTAGCAGGAGAGGGCTATAATTGTTGCCATCCATCTTTGTTCCTTGGAGCCTGCCATTATGACTAATAACCATTAAATTGTTTAATTTTCTTCTGAATTGTCTAAAGGGTTTAAATTAGATTTTAATTTGTATTTAAATGCCATTAGGACAGATTGGAATTGCAATTTAAACTGCCTGTGACACTTTATATTTCTCCTGATAAAGTGAAACTCCATGGTGTCATGAAAAATTACAGAGCATCCATAGTTTCATTTTTACTCTGCCCAGAATTATATTATAATAGGGACACTTTAGGTCATCTCTCCCCAGCTAGATATCCTTCATATCACTGAAACATGAAGAAGGCTAAGTTTGGGGAAGCTGCATGAAGATCGCTGATCATCTGGGTATTGCCTTCCATGAAGAATTCTGGTAGTGCCTACCTGTCTGAAAGACATAATCTGATACTCATTTGTATCTCCAACATGCCTCAAGCACTGTTGATGGCTCTATTATCATCTTAAATCACTCTTCTGGTATGTTATTTTAAGTATGCCCCTTTTAATTACAAAAACACTAACTAGTTTCATTTGAATATGCAGTATATCAAGTTTTTATATATCATTTTAAAGCTTGTCATTTTAAAATCCACATTCAGATCAATTTTAATTACATGATAGGATGGGACTTTGAAGGTTGGACACCTAAGGAAACTAAAATAAACTAAAGATTACAATGAAAGGAGAAGAACATTCAAAATTGACTCATTAACTTAGCATGGGGTAAAATACTGAACATTGAATGTTTTGAAGGATATTTGTGAACAATGGACTAATTTAAGTTAATTTTAAGAATGTGTCACAGTATGTAAAGATGTTACAGAAGAGGAACAAGCTCTACCAGTTTATCATCTAAAGGAATATTGCATCTCATGAAGCTAGGACCTCTAAGGAAATGCTAGTTTTAAAATCTGACTTTTTCTTCCATTAGCAATAGGTGTATATAAAACATTTTTCCCTTTTGCAAGATAGGACCATTTTCTAAATATTGTTTTCTCACAGTTGAAGAAAACAACTGGACTGAAGTATAAATCTGCAGGCCAGCCCAGAATTCATGGTTATCTATGTCCACAGTTTAAACAGTTGAACACTTATGTCTGTGCTTTTCAATTCCAACTTTCCAAAGAACTGAAGGAAAGATGGTGAAAAGGTCTTGCACATTCTGAGTTACTGGATTCAAAGCTGAGAAAGAAGCAATTAAGAGAATCTTTGTGCATTCATTAGCAGCATTTGTGCTTCGTGCTTCATTAATCTACATAGCTCTTCTTTCATGTTTCATCTTGAATGCCCAGTGAAATCTGAAATTGGCTGAGAATTTGTGCATTATATTTAAAATGTACACTTTAAATAAATTAATAAATATATCCTTATAAATTATGGAATATAATTAAATTATACATTTTATTATGTATTCATACATGTATAAATATTTTATGCTGAATTTTAAATATATGAAATAAATATTATGCACTTCAAGAGAAACTCCTGTTGAGATGAAAATCTTGAGTAGTGATGTATCTGAAAGAAATGTCTGAGTCACAGTTTTAAATGTGATACCTTAAGGTTATGTAATGTTAATCCAGAGTTGTAAATAACACTGGAAGGTGTTATACTCCATTCTTCAGTTACCCTGATATTGATTCATTCCTATTTCTTCTTCAAAGCCCAATATATGTACATTCCCATCTCATTCTTTCTTTCTTCTTTTTCCCTTATTTTTTTTCATTCTGTCCCTCATTTCACATTTCAATTCTTCCCAAGAGAGGTAGCAAAATAGTGGGAAAAAAAGCAAGATTTGCTTTAAGTAATGTACATTAAGTGACAGGTGCAAAGGACCAGGCCCAGAAGGTGAAGTTCAGGCTAAGAGATGTATTGGTCCAGCCTAATTACAAAAAAATTCCTAAATGACTGTTGAACACCTGCACTTCTAAAATAAAGTTCAAGGGCTCTCAGGAGGGACTGGGTTTCCTAAGCTTGAGGATGTGAAGAAATTCCTGATTGATTCCCCCCTTCACAGTTCCTTCTCCCGGCTGAGCCCTACCTACTCCCACATTAAGAAATATTCTCACTTGCTAATGTCTATTGTATCCCTAGTATGAATTAATGTAATAGATGTTAAATCAGTTTGCAACTTATTAACTTAAACAAAAGACATGCAGTCTTTTCAATCCAAGGTCTGTGAATTTATTTATTTAACAAATTTCTATGCCACCAATCTCTGAAGACTCTTGGCGGCTTACAAGGATTAGACATTTATACATTGTTTTTATTTGCTACCCCCCCCCCACCGTTCCTGCTCCACCCCTGGGACAGGCAAGTCCAGCTTCCAACTCGCCACTCCCATCGCTGCCGGCTAGCTCCCAGCGAAGTGGTACCCATTTATTTAATCACTGAGCATACATTAGCACAGGAAACTCTTATCCCATCCTGAAAAAACTATTAGATGGGATTAATCTCCAAAGAAAATAGAGTCTGGGGATAGTCATATAAGTTTTCTTATGCTGACTTTCAGTGCATGAGGTAGTTGTCTGAATTCTTTTAGAACAGGTATGTCCAATCTTGGCAATTTTAAGATGTGTGGACTTCAGGTGGCTGAGGAATTTTAGGAGTTGCAGTCCACATATCTTAAAGTTGCCAAGGTTGGACTCCCCTGATTTAGAGCTCTTAGAACTATATATACTTGGGAAGAATTGGAATTTGAAATGAGGGACAGAATGAAAAAAAATAAGATAATCTCTATGAATATTCTAAAACTCAGAATCACTTGAATCTTTTCTTACAAATTTTCCTAGGTTTGGTCAAAAGTTCATAGACTTTATCACTAGGCTAGCAAATAAAGATATGAACACATATGTATGGTTTCCCACTAGATGATGAAATATGTGTGTATTCTAATATTTTGGACCCAAACCAGGATCCTTCTTCTAAATTAAAAAAAAAACACCAAATAACCCACTATTTTTATTCTGAGACCATTATGTTATATCCTTTGGTTTTAGTGGAGCTGACATGCTCATAAATCGCATCTTCCGTTAGCTGTTATTTCTGCCTGGTAAATTATTTTTTTATTCACAAGGCAATAAAAGGTCACTAGAAAGGAAAAAAATATGTACTATTCCATCGCATAAAATAAAGTTAAACAGTATTTAGCATTTATATCTTTCCAGGGTGGTAATCAAAATATGGTTTATTTGACTGAATGAAGACCTATGACACTAAAAAAGATCAATCTAATGGTTCATTTAACAGAGGAAGATAAATCTTCAAGAATGTCTTGTGGGTATCAATGAAACCCAGTGCCAAACTTTACCTAAGTCCCATGCAACTGGCAGGGCTTTTAGAAAATAGGCAGGAGAAATCTCAAGAGGATGGTGGACTTTGCTTAGGTATTTCCTTAAGCACAAAACATATAACCACTTTTATTTTTTAATTTATTGGTTATCAATATTACTGTTTAATATTATCAATTATTACTGTTTAAAATGTATCTCACGATGGAAATACTTTAATTTTTTTTAGTGCTGTCTAGCGCCATTTTTTCATTAGCGAAGACTGTGATGCTGGGAAGGATTGAAGGGAAGAGGAGAAGGGGACGGCAGAGGATGAGATGGATAGATAGCATAGTCGGTGTGATGGGTGTGAGCTTGGGAAGACTACGGGAGGCAGTGCAAGACAGGGGGGCCTGGCGTGATACAGCCCATGGGGTCGCGAAGAGTCGGACACGACTGCGCGACTGAACAACAAGGGCCATTTTCAACTTTTTATCTATTTTAGCTTCATCAACTACCAGGAATCATCATAGAATTCAAAGCAGTTTTTTGAAGTTGCTAAACAATCTGAACTTGGTGAAATAATTTTTGTTTCTCTGTTAATTTGGAAAAAAAATTTCAAAGCTACAGGATATTAGTAAAATAAATACTTTATGATGAAAACAGAAAACAAGTCATTAAAATATTCAGATTAAGAATATGTCTTTATGAAGGGATAAAACTAGCAAATTCTAACATAATTTGTTGTTTTTGTTGTTTTTTGAGAGGTAAATATATTCCAAATAAAATTTATTTGGAAATTTCTTTTTATACAGCTGTATAAAAAGTAAGAGGGAAAACTTGGGTATCTTTTCCAGAGATAAATTGTTCTGACAATGCCAGACTAAGGATGAATTTTTTTTGCATTTTAAATATAGAAAATTAAACATTTTAAATCAGGATCAAGATTGTTTTAGCCGAGTTGAATTTTGGGATGGAACATTGTACTATGTCAACATTTCATAATCTCTTTGGTTAGGAATTTATAAAAAGGGTATCCCTGTAGCATCCAGAAACAACTGTAGGTAAATAATTCCAGCTGTATGACATGGCATGGGAAAGTTCTTTTGAAGTCAACTTTTCAAAAACAAGGATAAGATTTGATAGAACATTGTCTCCATATTTGTCTCTTTCCTTCTCTTTCCCACTTAAGCCCAAAATCACATAGTAATATAACTTGGCAAGTTTTAACCTAACATTTCTTGAAGTTTGTAATTCTTATAATTCAGGTAATTCTGTGGTTTGAATCCTAAAAGTGCCATTTTTTTCCTGTTACCCTCATGCACTTTTGTTTATTCATTAAAAGATAAGATAGGAAGGCCTCAAGCCACTTATCTCTTTCTGTGGATACAAAGGCTCAGAAAATATCTAACAAATTACCCAATCATGGGCAAGAGAAACTAGAATGGATAAAATACCCAATCAGTTTAATGCATTTTTTAAAAAAGATTTTAAAAATCCTTTTCAATCCCTCATACAAAAAAACTGCTTCAGTGTTCAGATCCCACCTATCTGCATCATTATCGCATGTTTAAGTGCTAAACTATAGCTTCAGAATAAAAGCATTTCCTGTTTTTCTTTGTGTAAAATATTTATTCAGATGGAAGGAAGGTTTAAGTATTTTTCTTTCTGTAAAATCTCTGCAATTTTTGTATAAAACCTTCTATTTGCTTTTGTCCATGTTCAATAGTAAAAACCATCTTCCACCAAGTAAATGATTTGTTATTTACTTATTTAAAAAAATAAACCATTCTTACTTGCATTTTTTTGGATTGGATAACATGTACTCTGTGAAAATACAGTACACTGAATTCTTTGGTTTTTTATCTGTAGAATCTCATGAGACTTCAGTTGGAAACAGATAGACAACAATTTATGTACATCACATATAATCACAACTTGCTTCTGGATGATTAAATTTTATAACATTCAATGCCCCACAATAACAAGATGTAAAAGCTATGAATTATACAGGCCTTTTTAATGAGTGAGAATGATATAGCAAAATAATTGAACATTATATTTGAGATATTTCTGGATTGTCCACTAGTGTTTGCTAGACACTTGAAGACACAGTCTTCAAGTAAAGCTGGATTTTGCCCAATTAAAAGCATTTTTATGAGACCCATAGGGCTAGACAAATGCATTATATTTGTTTATCAGTAGTATAAAGAAGTTCAGAACTAAGGTTTACCAGGAAATCATATGCATCATATGGCCCCATATGATTCATAAAAAAATTAAGATTTTTTTTAACTTCTCAACTTTCTTTGTCAACTCCTTTGTCAAGGTCATTGCAGCTTTGAATGTTTTCTAACTTCCTTCCTTCCTTACAATGTATGGATTGTAATTATGAGTGCTTCTTGCTTTATGGTTTAAAATTATATATAAACGTGAAATAGTCTATTCACCTATTTTTTCTACAAAGAATTGTCATGCAACACTTTGTCCAAAGTTCATACTATTCTTCTTAATTCAACTGTGTAATGAATTTTAATATTTTTTTGCAAAAAAAGGGGGGGGGACAAGAGGCATTTCCTTCTTTTAAAATTCAGGTTTCCTGTCTAACAATAGCTTATATTTTCAATGTG
>JANHZU010010278.1:79430-103166 GCA_032468055.1 Acrochordus granulatus | reverse complement strand
TTCGAGGCAGCTTCTGGCCTCGGCTGCTGCTGGCTGGAGGATTCGCTGCTGTCACTTTAAGAGGGCCTTTTTTCTCTAGCTGGAGAGGAGGGGGAGGGGACTTCTTGGAGATAAGTGCTTCTTCCCTCTGTACTATGACGGAGAAGCGATAAAGGGGGGATTTCTGCTCTCTGTGTGTGTGCGTGCGCGCGCGGCTTTAAGAATATCCCGGCATGAAGGAGAGTAGAGGAGAGGAGGGGGAGGGGACTTCCTGGAGATTGAATTGGGATTCTCCAGAGTTCTCTCTCTTGAATGCCTCTCACTTAATTTACACTGTTTATGCAGCGAGAGAGGAGAGCTCAATTGGGAGATTTCACATGTGAGCTGATCACGTGGTGCTCATTGCGATCAGGAACGTAGGCAAATGCGTGCATGCTGCTGCCATATGGAAATGGAGTAAACTGCATGAGAGCAGAGTCAGCAGAACACATGTGCATGCTTGCTGCGTTAGCAGAACTCTTGCATGGGGTTGCTGTCTGCAACAATGGGGTAAAGCACGAGGTAAGAGTTGGTAGAACTCTCCCGCGGGTTGCCTGAATGGGAAATACAGAGCGCGCTTACTGATGAATTGCAAGGTTTGGCACGAAGTTTCCTCATCTCATGAGTTGCAGCTCATCTAGCGGAATATTTTTTGATTAAATTTTTTGCTCATCCCGCAAGTTTCTCGCCTTGTGAGTTACTTGTCTTGTGAGGTACCACTGTATAATGAGGGAGAAATTTACATTTAGCAAACATTCTGAAAAGCTTACAACAGAATGAAGATTTTATGATTATTACAAATCATAAAAGTTAAACAGAATAGAATGCCATTAGCACAAGAGAAGAGCAAAGAGGAAAACTTACAAACTATGTCAAATCAAGATGGAATATTGAATCTTAGCCTTTTTTAAATACACTTGAGAAACTCAATATAGCAACAGGGCATAAGACATCAAAAGCTCACCAATTCAACTGCATTAGCAACTCTCGTATAAGTGTGTTGCAATTGTTTGTTCTAGTTATTTAATTATTTAATTAATCTTTTTGATTACTTTTGATTAATCCCATCAAGTATCAAAGATGTCAGGGCTGCTTACATAACATTGTGTTTCAATTTTTGTCATAAGTCTGAGAAAGACCAAAGGAGGTGGGTCAAATCGTACCCATGACTGGCTTCATCTGGTCCACCTCAAACATAAATGACTTTGGAGGGACTATCCAAAAGTACTATCAAAGTCCTGGTATTTTTTCTACTTGTGTCACACTTTTAAAAAAAGAGGTGGGACTTTGATCCTTCTTTATTTATTTTTATTCTCCCTGCAGATGTCCTTGACTTTCAATATGCATCCTTTGCAAATTACTTCCTCCTTCTCATTAATTTCGGTCCCAAATTGCCCACAAGTGAAAATAGCCTTCAATAGAAAAAATAACGCATTGATGAAATTCCAATTTTTGAAAGGTATAAGTGAACAGAACTAAACAACCTGATCTTCTATGCCTATTTATTGCATCAGGGCAAAACAGCAGATATGTACAGGATCCTTCTTACATCAAGTCACTATCAGTTTTGGAATTTGACTGTGAAATGTTGCAGATACAATGTGTGATTTTTCCAACTTTCTTCCCTCCTCCCCATTGATTGTTCTCTTCATGAATCATTATACATCTTGATGGAGAACATTTTTAGAATGTTTTTATTGCAAAAGATGTAGTATAGTGGTACTCAACCTGTATTTCAGAAAGTCTGTCTGCTTTTAATGTCTTCTCACTGAACAATCTCTAATAAAGTTCTAAGAAACTCCAAGATCTCAAAAAATTCCATTTAAAATGAGCAAGTTTTCTGTGCCACAAGATCATTCACAATGATAGTAGTAGAAGTCCCATTGTGTCATTAGGGAGGGTTTAAGCATTTAGCCTTATGATGTATTTGTTAGTGCTTTGGAGATTTGTTTGACTCTAGACTAAAGGCAGATTTGCTAAATCAGCCTCTAACCACCCCATCAAATTTATGACTATCTTATGATAACAATGATTCATTTGGTATGAAATGATTCTTATTTTTGTTGCTAAAAGCAAATTAATGCAAATCAAAGTTATGATAAATCAGTAGTGATTAGATGACTATTCTTGAATTTATACAGGTTTCATATACATCTTGAAATTTTTGAACCACTAATCCTATTAATTGTTAATAGAAATAATAATTTTCTTTCTACAGACTTGTCCTGGACAATATTATCCCCACTTAGAATTCTCTTATTTTCACTTTCAAACTTCCCACAAAGAGACATATGGAGGTCATTCCCCTGAGATTAACTGAGTGATTATAATTTGGAATTGCCCATCTCCCTCACAGAGGGACCCATCTAGGGCAACTGAATCTAGTAGACAATAGTTTGGAGGATTTCTGGGGAAGAATTAGTGAACTGTCTTCACTAAATGGAGGGCCAACGACTGTGATGGAATGAAGAGCCAGTGAGGAGACCTTAAGCCAGTGGTATCAAATGGACTTAGAGCTCTGAGGGACAAGGGAAAGACATCTTTGCTCAAACTGCAGCTGACACTTTTATGAATACTGGGTTCATAGTTTTTCTTTCTAATCATGTTTGAAAATTGCTTGTTAACAGTTTTTTCAGCTATTAGCTGAATAAATGTATTTTACAGCATTGGGTGAGTTTCTTTCAATCCTTAGTGAAAGAATCCACTTTACATCAGGCCCCAAGATGTAGGTGGATCAAGTCTCAGTGGACACTAATGTTACAGATAGTCTGTGTTTAAGTGTTGCATGTTAAAAGATGTGGAAGAAGAACAACTTTTACCGGACAAAACTAAGACTGATCTGAAAGTGGGTTTTAAAATGACAGACTACAAGAATGATAAGGAAAAAGATATACAATAGAATTGGCTGATGACTTAATAATTAAAAAGAATAGACCAATAACAAACCAAAGAGTGATTTGGATAATTTTTCTACACTAAATTTACAAAAAGCTTGTTAAAACCTTGAAGAATTTTCTGAAAAGGGACAAAGAAAAGATGAAAATAAATCAAGTTCTATGACATTATTTGAAAGAATTAAAGATCAAGATTGTTAAAAGTAAAAAGAAATAATATAAAATTGGTTTATCTGAACAAGGTGAAAACTTGCTGATCAGGACTGAAAGATGAGGTTTTTAAGATTTGTTTATAGATAAGAAATGACATATGGGAAGAAGAAATATGAAATATGGGAAAAGAGATCATTTGCTGTATTTAAGAGAAGGTGGTAAATTACAAAACATTTATACTTATGGTGAAGTGGGAAGTCATTTCTTTATATATTGCTTTTCTTTTCTTTATTCTTGTTTTTTCTTTGTTTTCTTTTTTCATTTGTACTTTCTATTTTTTCTGTTTATTGTTTTAGTTTGTGTCCTTTAATTGTAATGTTTAATAAGATTACTATTAAAAGAAGTAGTGAATAGTTTGGAGAGGTGGGGTGGAGAAATATTTATTGATATACTCAGATCCGGCAATATAGGAATTCAAGATCTTATGCCAGAATAGAATGTTCCTGGGAATTCATATCACACAATCTGTTAACCCACAAAAGCTCTCATTGGATGCAGTTTGCTTGATGTCACACACATGAACTGTTTCCCTGTAATCTGCTCCATGATAGTTCTTATCTCTGCTGGTTGATATCCACACCTGATCTGGATTTTTCTTGTTTTTGTTGACATTTTAATTCAGTATCATATTAATCTATTTTAATGCGATAAATAATAAATTCAATATTAAGAAATTAAAATATTTTATTTCTTGTAAACACTATTAACAAAATAAAATTTGTAATCTTATATATACTTACTTGAGAACTATATGCATTAGTGAATGATTGTCAATAAAATTAGCCAGGGACACTAACAATTCAAATTATTTTGTAATTAAATTCTATACATATTTTCTCAGGAGTAACTCCCACCAAATCTTATAAGGTCGACTCCCAGGACTGTGCCTGAATATGCCTCCTTTCAGATAAGTTGGACTATAATGCCCATCTTTCTGAGAAAATGATTTCTAACTTAACAGAATTGGGGCATATCAAATGTTAAACATGATGCATTTACAGTGCATCATGTTGAGAAAGCTAAAGATCTTGTACTGTAATCTAAGCAAAATCAAACTTTGTTACTTTCCTAGCTCATTTCACTTGATGATCAAAATTAATTTATACAATAAGAAGATTCTGTGTATCTTACCTCAAGTATGTTTTCTACCTTCTTCATTCTTTAAATGTTCCATTTTCTGTCACTGAGTTCCTTTATAAAGTTCTTCATTTATACAGACTCCATATTGGGATGAAAGGAAATGAGTAAAACAAAAGTAACTCTAATCTACGGTTTTAATGGCTGCATATGTTTACAAGAATTTCTCTTTCTGAACACCAAAGCTCCTGACCTTGGGATATATCTCATGGTCCTTCTGGGTGTTGCCCCTCCTTTGCTTGGTGATGCGTAATGAATCACAGATGGTTCAGTCCTGATTTTCCCCACACTCCAAAATGCATTACTGGATCTTCCATTTTAGTCTTGTTAGAACTGGAGGTGAATGTCCAGAAAAATCAAACTATAAACAAGACAAATAAGGACATTATTCACCAAGATATTGACATTCTGTCTCTTTTTCTTTCTAGTCTAAGAATTGCACATGAAAATTACAGAACAGAAATGTCTGATAAGAAGTGCCACATAAGATCTATGAACATTTTGTCCTCCTATTGTGGTAAAAAAAACTTCACTAGAAAAAAATGGTAAAAAAATCTTCACAAGAATTTTTCCAACTGATAATAATTCTATACATTACAAAATCTAATCATGTAAATGTAGATCTTTTGTTCCTATATAGAATTTGTCTATAATAGCATCAACCTCACATATTATTCACACATATTATTCACACTGTGATTCCTTGTAGCATGGTGTCTATGTATATTTTAATTAATCTAGATCATGTCTTGTATGCAAAAAGATCTTGCAAACCAAATTTTAAAAGACAACTGGACTTTTAGTTTTCAGTTGCTATAAAGAAACATTTCAACTTCATCTATTTTTCTGTAGAACTGCAAAGTTTTTGAGATGTTCACTCATTTTCATGAAGAAGTTCCCATACTTAATCCCCAGCATCTCTGACTTAAGGGAACAGGTAGGAGATCATGGGGGAAAAAATCTTCAGTCTGTGGTCTGTAACTGCTAATAGAATGAACTAAATAGTTAAAGAGATTTATCTGGGATACAGCAACTGACCTACTGTGATTGCAGTGAGGTAAAGTTCCCATGCCTTAATTCTTTCTCACTGGCTAGCTTTCTAAGAAAGGTCACATGAAATATGATATCCAAAGAAAAAGACAAAAAGGCCCATCTGAGGAGAGGGAACAATTAGGTAAAATTCAAACAAGAGGACCTGAGCACTTCTCAAGTTTGTTGTGCAATCCACATGGAGTTCAAGCACCTAAATTAAGGTTTCTAGGAAGAAAAGACCAAACTCAGAAAGATCTTGAAGAATATTCTAATGAACCAAATAAGAGCAAAGAGAGCTCAAGAGTTGCAGGAAGTGAAGTGCATCATCTTAAATTGATGTGTGTTTATTACTGAAGCCCCAGTCAGCTCTAGCTTAAAAATTTGGGCCCCCAATGATTTATGATGTTCCATATGGCTGATTTCTACTGCTGACATCATCAGATGTCCCAAAGATATTTGTTAGTAGTCAGGAAAAATGCCTTGGCTGAAGCTATTAGCCAGGGCTATTAGCTGGGAAAAACAGTAATTTGTAATAAAAAGAAATAGATAAATAAATAAAGTGGAGAAAGCAGAAGTCTCTTTTTAAAAACATATTTTGTCTTTCTTAAAAAAAGCATTTATTGTTGCCTCTACAGTCTGCTCTCTGACCATCAAGAGGGACAGCTGACCTCAGGCAGTCAGCCACAGGGTTTTAACTGGCTATTTTTTAAATGGCAGTTTAGGCAAATGACAAGAGTTGTATAATTTCAGATTCTCAAGTTCCAAAGTTGTGTCTTAACCTTTCAGTTTGCTTCTTAATACCCATGTCAGGCTCTTGCTGAGAAAGAGGCTTAGTGTCACCATCCTCAATCAGTGTTCCTTCATTCTCTTTCATTAAGAACCATGTTTTCCTGACAAAGGATAACAAATGGACACCCCTGGTCCCTAATGTGCTTTTTGACTACAGAGCCTGTTCATTCCTCTGCAAAGCAATTGCAATTATTTGTCATTTTAATATAACTTGGCAAGGAGATCCAAAAACACAAAGCTATTATTCATCACAGTGTATACTTTTTCTCTATGTATTATTAGAATATCATTATTATTATCCTGATATTGCATGAACTAGATATAATGTCATCATGCAGAACAAAACAAAAAGAAGAAGAAATTAGAGAGGTTTGTGTGTTAGGAGGGATAAATTATGCTTTGCCACTCTGATGCTACAAGGCAAAAAGCAATGGTGCCATTTCTGTTAAGAATGCTGCAATTTATTATCATTAATGTTAGGCTACCTTTTATTTTTTTACTAATGGAAGAGGTTTCTTTTTTCTCTCCTCCATGATTAATTGGAAATAGTAAAGCTTATATAGTACAGCAACAGTTCCAGGCTTTTCAAAAACATCTGAAATGTGATATTTTTACATTTTTGCTATCTACAAAAATGTTACTTTTTTAAAAGTCCATACCTATGCTCCAGTGAATTCAAAATATTGTTCTTCTTCAAATGTTTGGGAAAATTATGCTTTCTAGGCAAGTTTAGAGATATTCAGTGTGAAAGCCAAAAGAAAGAACTTAAGAAGTGCTGTTCTGTCAACCATCTTCTCCTGGTTGGAACTAGGAAGTGTCATTAGCAAGGACCAGAAAAACAGGCAGTAGAGGGAATGCACAAGATTTGTTCAAGTCTAGGGCAACAAGACAAAAACTAGGACAGGCTTCTACTGCACAGCTCCTACAAGTGGAAGTCTGTCATTATATAACTTTTTATAGCTTTTTCCCCTTTTTCCCACTATGCAGTTTTGTCTTTTCCTTACTCCTTTCTCTTTCTTTTTAATTCTTTTTTTTGCTTTTTGTATTTTATACATTTTTGAAATTAAATAAAGTTTGGGGGGAAAATCTTACTTGAGGGCACCAAAAATAAAAAATAGTGATAAAAACAATTTATTTTCACTTCAGATCACTCAGTCTGTTTAAACAGGATGGACCAAATCCCTTTGTTTCTAGTGTTTATTGAATTCATACAGACTACCAGGAGGCAGTATAAGATCAGTTTTGCCCTATACATCTGGCCAAATCTTACTATATGATGTCTAAACTCTCTACCTAGAATTGAAATATATCTCAACTTTTGCAACTTGAAGAGATGTGGGCTTCAATAGATTTCTCAGACAGATTTTTTGTCTAAAAATTCTGGATTTGAAATCCACACCTCTTCAAATGTAATAGAAGGATTGCTGATTTAATAGAAGGATTGCTACTACTCCCATAATTTCTAGTCAACCACGTTCATAAAATCTATAGTATGGTATTTTGTTTCAACAGTAGCAGCTCAGGCACAGAAATGCCACTAATGATTTTGCAGTGCTAACAAACCCTAAACCACTACCTAGATGCTGTTATCAGGATTTGCATTGGACTTGAAGGGAACTTTATGGCAGAAGGAAGGAAGCTAGATAAGCACCAATATATAGCATCAGCCTACTATATTTCATTTCACCCAGATCTTGCTTCTATGCTGTGACGTATTGAAGAGGGAAGGCATCAAAGCCAGAGGAGTAAGCTACCCTATCATGAGCAGCATACAGTACATAAAAAACAGGGCAGACTTGTTCAACACTTGTTCAAAAGAAATGCAATAGAGGGGGAAATGGATCAGTATTGGGAACAGCAACAATTGTTCTTCTATCCTGCTTATAGGTAGCTGATACTGCTGCTTGGTAGAAGAGAAAGACCTTTAAGAACCTCCTCCTTTATTCTCAGGGTCATCCTTACTAAAAATCTATTGGCAATTGATTGTTTAACTTGGATGTGAAAATGTCTTGACTGCAACAAATATAAATTAATTATTATTTTCATGTTATCTTTGTTCCCCTTGCCCCATGTACAAATGTTAATAATTCTACACTCAAATTGGGTGGCAAAACACAAGCAATTACTTTTAAAAAAATCTGCTTAGCAAATGGCTTCTGGGACATCTTGTCAGGTTATGTTTCTGGCACTTGATCTTGGACGTCCTTTCATAAATGACCAAAAAATGTTTTGGTGGTATACTAAGAATGAACATTAACTGAACCTAGCAACTTTTGTCTATGTATAATTGTATGAAACCTCTTACTCTCTGGGAACCAAAACTAAATCAAAAGTATTTATTGTAGGATTTGAGACTATGTGGAAAATTATAATTCAAGAGTAAACTAATAATGATCAAGAATTATTTAAAATTTTACTATAAAGAACTTGATACATATCTTCAATATCCTAATTTCCTTCATTTCTGGCCTCCAGCACCAAGATGTCTGTGACTGATCTGAATGCTGTAGAAGTGGAATTAAGAAATGTACTTATTCTATTTGTGGTAGTTCTAATAGGATATGTTATATTCTGAATTTTCATAGTCATATAAACTGGTGTATAATCTTAAAACAATAAATTATTGCCTTCTTATTCACTAGTCACCATGTCTTGTGATAAGTGTCTCTAAAAATTAGAAAAGGAGGGTAAAATATTCTAAATATTAATCCATCACTGTTCTAAGAACTGAAACAGATTGAATAAGAACTAAAATTAGTTGAAATACACACAGAGAGAGAGACATGATATTGGAAGTACTTATTGAGTGTCTTCTTGTATTACTAACCATTTTTATGGGAAATGACCATATTTAGCACATGTAAAAAATAGCCAAATTTCTGTCTCTGCAGGCAAAAGGCTTGTGAGCTTTTCATTACCATTTTATTTAGTACATAATGCTTCAATTATACCTTTATCATTCTATCTCTATTTTATTACCAGTTTCCATAAGTTTTATTTTTAGTGAAGTGGCAAGACACAGATATAATAAATAATTGCCTTTGTATATTGATGCTTGCATACAGTCTTGATATAAATATATAAATATGCTAAATAAGTAAATAAAGCTAAACTATGATTGTGTGAGACAAAACACTCTTTAGGTTTGTACATCCACTTACACTTTTTTAAAAGAACCATAGTTCAGAAGTCGTACACATTCCCCAACCAATTTTTTTTCCAGAAGTTCCCCAAAATTTTTCTCCTCAAAATCTGGTGGAGCCATTGATTTTGGGCAGCATGATTTATGTTATGCAATAATGAAATGCTATACAAAGTAAAAGCCCTCTTTCTTTTTTAAGAAAAATTTTTTTAAGAAATTTTTGCACGATTCTCATGCTCCTTGCCCAGCCATGGGAGGAAGAGAGATGCATACATACATTCATACACGCACACACATGCAGAAAGAAACACCCTCTCATACACCCACAATACTTTTTCTTTCTTATTTTAACTATATTCACTGCCTTGTGACAAATTGGCCTGCATCTGGCACAGAGTTAAGGAAAGATGAGCAGCACAATAAGGGAAAATTTTTCTTTTAGCCTATTCTTCCAGAATGAATAAAAAAAAAACAATGGAGGGCCTTGTTTCAATCCTCAGCTGTATACTTTGTTTGTCCTTGGAAAAGAATATATTGAATTTACCTTTCAAAATGATTTATTATATGTTATTGTTACAGTGTTCAATATTGTTCAATACCAAACTACTGTACTGATTACCACTCTCCATTCTGGTTTAGCCCTATCATGTGTTTTTATTTATCTCCTGAGGCAAAAATATTTTAATTGGTTTAGTGAAGCTTGAACTCTCTTTTATCAATGACAGGTTTCATCAAAATGAAACTAAACAAAAACTATTTGTGTATTGTTTTTGTTCCCGTTTTCCCAAGCAATAGAAAAATCTTCTGGGTTGGTGTCTCTGGGAGAAAAGAGCTTAATTAGGGGCTGACAAATATTTCTGAAACTCTTTCAAGGCTTTCTCTGCAACAAAAGAGATTTCAACAGAACATTAGAAGAGGTTTTCTAATAGTAGGAGCCATTAATCAATGTGATCTATTAGCAGGAGGGATGATCTTCAAGCAGACACTAGACAGCCATCTGCAAGGGATACTCCATTTTAGGTTATCTTTAACCAGCAGGCACTTAGAAGAAATGGTCTGCATGATTCCTCCCAACCATACCACTTTACACAGTTTTGTCCAATATACGTTTTATCTATGTCTCTCAGAGCTGAACTGTGGAGTCCTCGGTGCTCTCTGAGCTTGCTTGTTTACTTGCAGGTGTTTCATTACCCAATTAGGCAGGACAAGATACTGTATATAACAGGGAACAAATCACACACTGACTAACACTGATGATGTTACCTAGTCTGGTAATAAAATGTCTGCAAGCAAACAACAAAGCTCAGAGAGCTTCAAGAATCCCACAGTTTAATGTTGAAGATGTCTAAAATGCTGTCACTGCATTCTTTGCTGTGTCTTAGCCAAGCTTTTCTTTTGCTTTATAACATTGAATGAAGTTAAAATTAGCAGCTAAAATTAGATCTGAAAATGAAGAAGTAACCAGTTCCTTACATAGCATTTGTGAAATATATTCCAAATGCCTATCATTCTAGAATCCTAAGTCATAAATCTCATGCAAACTTTAGCTTCCAAGCAATGTGTATATATTTTTCAGTGCTATTATCTTTCTAACTGATTCTTTGTAAAATCCACCCAGATCATTATTCTTAGATGAATTTCCAATACAGTATGAACAAAATTAAAGGCAGATCTAAAATAAAGTTCATTGCAATAGTTTACTCTAAATGCAGTATATTATTTTTATACATATTATAAATGTATATAACCTATGTTTTTGTTGTTGTAGATAAGAACCCAGAAATCTGAGAGATAAATAAGGGACTGCTTTTGATTTAACTTAAAATTTAACTCTATGCTTCTTACATCAAAGTAAAAATAACAATTTCTGTTTTTCCAAGGTATAGCCAAAACTATTCTAACAAGCTGAAGGTTTAAAAGAAAAAATGTTTTTGAGTTATACCATTTTTTCCATTTCATGTACAATAAAGAGAAATTTGTCAAGAGCTAAAATGTCTTATTTACCACTTGGGGTGTTTTGTACCTTTGATATCTGCTAAATTGAATGAAATTACTGAATTATCTCAATTACTATTTGCTAGACTTCACTTTATTTTTGTTTACTGGCAGTAATAAATCTTTAACCTTCATTCTTTCTTACTTTGCAAGATCAGAATGACAATATTCTAACTGATGGAAGTGAATGAGAAATTAATAGAGAGCCTTGACAGTGATTTAGAGTGTTTTGCTCTATACTTCCTTTATATTTTTAATCCCAGACAAGTCTGTAATATTTTACAACTAATATTTACATCTGAATAAAATTATACATGGAAATATGATCTGGCAAGGGATAAAAGTTTGTGAAACAATAAAATTAGAAACATTAAATAAAGGATGGAAAAAGTTACAATCTGTTTTTCTATTCTGAAATATTCAGTATTTTTTGTTAGATTAAAATTACTGAAAAAAAAGACTTGGAATTTGTTTTCCAATCTGAGCTGAGCTGAAACAATATAAGGGTGGGAATATATGATGATGTCACTGGTAAAAATTGAAGACATGAATAGCTGCAACAATAAGGGATTGCATAAATAGGTGTTTGCCAAAGCACTGCTCTAGAAACAAATATGAATGTATCTAGATTGAATTATTTTTCTCAGCTTGCATTCATCTCTTGGCTCTGTTTTCCAATTACTCCTAAATATCACTCTCAGCAGAGCACTCACTGCCCAATCCCACAGAATTCAAATTTCTTCCTCTTCTTTTTTTCCAGTTGCTGTTTGTGATCCTTCTGAGTGAACAAGAAGGAAAACTTGATATTAATTTGGCTCTGTCTTTCTGGGCAATCATGTAGATTGGGCCCAGAAAAAGATAAGCACACCAGTATCAGTAACAGGGAGGAGGAGTATGAGGAGGAAGAATTGGGAACATTGTCCCAAAGTTCTGTTAAATTTGGAGTTGGCCTTGATTGGCTAAATTAGACCCATTATTGGACTCAACGACTATCAGACCTGGTTGAAATATTTTCTTTAGTGAGCATGTTTATGGTGTTTTCATATCCTATGGGAGCATAACCTTCTGGAGTTAAGGATTTAATGTAAGTTTTATGGAATGCTTCATGAGCTTTACTTGGTTCAGCAAGAAAGTGTGGTCAATAGTGATTCCATCCAGAGTATAAACCATATTCGACTCAACTTCCACCCACTCATTCACTCACCTTCTTTTTCACAAGCAAATTCCCTTTTTCATCCACCATCTTTCATCATATCCAATCTTAAAACTACTATTTTTAATTTTCAAGATCAGAGAGCAAGTGAGAAGGTGGGAGGTGGTATGTCATGTATTGAGCTGAAACACATCTGGTACAATTACCCATAAAAGCATATACTCATACAAACAAAAATGACACAGAAACAGATTTCACAAAGTTGTAATGCGTTTTGGAAAACAAAGTTAACTGTAATTATTATCACAAATTAAAGGAAAAAAATCAGACCAGGAGCTGTAGCTCAGATCATCATAGGATGATTTCCTATTGCTTCCCAAATTCAGAAGGGACCAGTTTCATGATTGAAGGCATGATTGCATTAATGTAATCAAATTGTTGTCAAAGTCTGACAAGGCAAAGTTCAAGAAGTATTTGAAAAGCTTTCTTCATATATATATATATTATTAATATATAATAATATAATATATATTAATTATATATTAATAATATATAATAATATATATATTATTTAGAAGCATATACATTTGCATACCCCTAATTATTGGCAGCAAATAATTGAAGATTTCTGTGCAACTTAAATAACAACTGCCAAAATGGATCGGTGATAATGAACACATTCTCTTCTAATTTTCTTGACAATAGAATCCTGCTGCTAGAAGAGGCCATTTTAGGTCATTAATCTAATTTCCTTTTTGATGTAGAAATCCCGACAAAAATTTCCCTCACACAGGTCAATCCAGCCTTCACTTAAATACATCCAGCAAAAGGAAACCCAGCAAATGTATCTCTGCTGCACTTTTCTTGCCATATTGCTGTACTTATGTATGTGGTTCTTTAATCAGTCTATTGGCCCAAAATCGCTTTTGCATTCTTATGTAAACTGATTCTTTATGCAGAACTGATTAACCAGTAGTTGTGCCCTGCAGAATATGTTAGACCAGTATTTCTAGATTTCACCAATGGTAAAATTTGTGGACTTCAACTCCCAGAATTTCTTAGCCAGCTTGAATTCTGGGAGTTGAAGTGTGCACACCTTAAAAGTTGCCGAGGTTGAGAACAACACTGCATTACACCCAACACCGCATTACACCGTGCTGCTTTGTATCTAGGTCGTACTATTCAGGGCATTTTCCCGCTTGCACCTAGAAGCTCACAAACGTGTCATAGCAACATCAGCTTTTGATCTGTGCCCATGGAGTTGCTTTCATTTGTATTTGCCCTTCTTCTGATACCACCCACAGTCTTAAAGTATATTGAATCTACCAGGTTTTCTCTACCCATAACCTTGAAAAGAAAACAGGTTTTGGCAGTGATTGGGTACAAAGACAGGATAAGGATCAACAATGGAGGCAACACATTTTAGGGTTGTATTTTTTTTACCAGTTTAAGGATAGGTGGGAAACATTTTGGCCCAGTATCCATATCTTTCTAATGTGTCAGGTACTAAGGAACTAGAAATGACACGATGAACTGATCAGAATGGTTTGTTTATTGTCACTCGCCTATAGACAGGAATCTCACCAGATTAAAGTATATGCTGCGTAACTACTAGATAAATATTCTGCAAGTTTTAGGGGGGATTCCCCTTCAGCCTCTTCTTTCCCACAAGGGACTCAAAGTTAGTCAACTGTTTCACTCTTTCCCTCAACTCAGCATCGGATTGTGCCACATAATGTCAGAGCAAGAAAATCAGTTTACAGAAGTCTAGTGAAATTGAAGGCAACTTTAGAATGTTGATGGTGTTCAAATTATGACTGGATGCATGCATCATGCTAAATTATAGTTTAGTAACAATTAGCTGGATTCACATGTCACACTAAGCTTTAGGCCACAGTTTACATATTATTAACATGCTTCCACACAATTCATTAAGCTAGGGCTATAACATTTGGGCTGCAAATATACAGACTACCACAAATAAGCAGAAAAATAATTCTTCATTGCTATTGTTTTTTCATCCAGAGTTTTGCAACCCAGATCATCAAGCTAAAGTCAAACAAACCATATTTGGCTCTTCATGATGTTCATCAAAACCAATATTTTCTCTTTTGACTAGCAGCAGCTCCCAGAGTCTTAGAAGTTTCCTCCATCGCTACAACAGATAGAGATGGCACCTGAAACTTTCCAGTATAAAACATATGATCTGTTCCTCACTTGTGATTCTTCCCTTTGATTACCACTAATTTGTTTTGCAGATAATCTTCCATGAATATTGCCACTATGAACCATGGTGTGAAGCATACAAGGACTCCAACATATGCTATGATGTTTTTTCCTCCTACTTGACAACAATTTCTCCAGTCATGTCTCCTCTATCCTATTTATCCCTTTTTCAAACCCCGATGTTCTTTTTTCTTTTTATTTCCCCAACATTCCGTGACTGCTGAATATTGGGCTTTCTCTCCCATTCCTCTTTATTTTTCCCATTAAGGCATTTCTGATATACACTGGTATCTCTCTCAGGTTTCTCAGCAGCATCCTTTTTAT
Source organism: Acrochordus granulatus (assembly GCA_032468055.1). Lineage (NCBI taxonomy): Eukaryota > Metazoa > Chordata > Lepidosauria > Squamata > Acrochordidae > Acrochordus > Acrochordus granulatus. The sequence goes on along the minus strand of JANHZU010010278.1, from coordinate 88,243 downwards.
TTAAGTGCTTTAACATTCACTTCTGAGTTTGTTATTAAAATAAGTCAGCTTAAGCTGGAAGAGAGAGAATGGTTGTGAAATAAGCTTTATTTGTGCTTATAGGAAAACACTATTTAAACCAGGGATGTCCAACCTTGGCAACTTTAAGATGTGTGGACTTTAAGTCCCAGAATTTCTCAGCAGCTGTGCTTAAAATGGTCAAAATTGGACACGTCTGATTTAAATGTTACTTATAAGGTCTGATAACACAGTATAAAGATTCCCATCTAATTCTGATGAAGAAGAGAGATGAAAAGTCAGCTTGCACTTTCTATATTATGTACTCAGTGTTGAATAACTATGCCAGTGTGCTTGTTAGGTCAAAATAACAATGAAAGCACTGATACATTTCATAAGCATTGTGATTTGTGCTATTCAGTATAATGCATTTTGGCTCCAGCTCTTTTTTTTTTCACCCAGTGGAATATCTGAATGTCAGGTTCTTTCTCATCAACTCTCCATAGAACAGCCAAGATATCTCAAAATAAGTTGTGCCACAATATTGCTATAACATCCATTCATTCTCTTCTTCCTTTTGTGTCGTCATAATAACAGGTTTGCTATCCAGCACTCATAGGTTTCTTTGCTAAATCCCTTACTTCCCAGTGTTGATAATCTTCTTGGAAGGCAAGAAAAGATATTAAAATGAAATGTATTCCAACCTAAAAATAATATATCTTGGAAATGGGATTGGTTCAACTGTATCATTTATTAGATTCACAAGGGCTTGAAAGAACAGCAACATTTGAATCAAACTTTCATAAGGTTTAAATGTGTAATAGTGGAAGGTTTTAGTTTATATCCCTAGTGACTTCACAAAATAAAGCTTGACGTGCTGCACAAATTTCTTCACTAGAAAGTTAACATTGCTAGTTCATAGATTACAAATTCAACTACATCAAAATCCCAAATTAGATAGAATATGCATCCATGTTCAGGTAACTCAAAATCGTGCCTTAAAAACCTTACCAATTCTATAATTAATTTTCTTTACATTCCATACAGTCTCTGATATTTGGAATAATGATGAAGCTGTTATATTCCACTAAAGCTGAAGTCATTGACAGAGCAATGATTACCTCCAAACTTGTTTTGTGGAATTTGTATATTACCATGCAAGAAAGATCTAAATGTCCCTGACAACCATTATGGTGTGGTCATTGACCTAGAGCAAAACATCGTGGAGTGTGAAGTCAAGTGAGCCTCAGGAAGCACAACTAACAAAGACAGTGGAAGTGAGAATATACCAGTTGAACTATTTAAAATCCTAAAAGATGATGCTGTGAAAGTGCTGCACTCAATATGCCAGCAAATTTGGAAAAGTCAACAGCAGTCACAGGATTGGGAAAGATCAGTTTATGTACTGTTCCTAAAGAAGGTCAATCTTTGTACTGTTCCCAAAGAAGGGCAATGAAAAAGAATGTTCAAACTATTGTACAATTGCACTCATTTAACATGCTAGGAAAGTTATGCTCAAAATACTACATACAAGTTTCAGCAGTATGTGAACTGTGAACTACCAGAAGTACAAGCTGGATTTTGAAGAGGCAGAGGAACTAGAAATAAAATTGCCAACATTCACGGGATGATGGAGAAAGCAAAGGAGTTCCAGAAAAACATCTATTTCTCTTTCATTAACTACACTGAAGCCTTTGATTATGTGGATCACAACAAACTATTCTAAAAATTCTAAAAGAAATGGGAGTACTAGATCACCTTACCCATCTCCTGAGAAATCTGCATGCTAATCAAGAAGCAACAGTTAGAACTAGATATGGAACAACTGATTGGTTTAAAATTGGGAAAGGAGTACAAGGCTGTATATTATCACCCTAACTATTTCACTTATAAATAAATGAACAAAATGCCAAACTGAATGAATCACAAGCTGGAATTAAGATTGCCGGGAGACATATCAACAGCCTCAAATATGCAGATGATTCGCTCCAATGGCAGAAATTGAAGATGAACTAAAGAATCTCTTGATGAGACTGAAAGAGGAGAGTGCAAAAGCTGGCTTGAAATTCAACATTAAAAAAACCAAGATCATGGCATCCAGTTCTTGGCAAACAGAAGGGGAAGAAATGGAATCTGTGACAAATTTTATTTTCCAGGGCTTCAAGATCGCTGCAGACAGTGACTGCAGCCATGAAATTAAAAGAGGCTTGCTTCTTGGTAAGAAAGCTATGGTAAACCTAGACAAGATATTAAAAAACAGAAAATTACTTTGCCAACAAAGAGTTGTATACTCAAAGCTATAGTTTTCTCCCTAGTAATGTATAGGAATGAGAGTTGGACTATAAGGAAGGCTGAGTACCAAAGAACTGATGCCTTTGAATTGTGGTGGAAGAGAAAACTCCTGAGAGTATCTTGAACTACAAGGAGATCAAATCAGTCAATTCTAAAGGAAATCAACCCTGATTGTTCATTGGAACAACAAATACTGAAGCTGAAACTCAAATATTTTGGCCACATAATGCAAAGAGAGGACTCATTGGAAAAGACCCTGATATGAAGAAAGATTGAAGGCAAAAGGAGAAGAGGACAGCAGAGGATGTGATGGTTAGATTGCACCATGGACACAATGACAGTGGATTTGGGTAGACTCCAGGAGGCAGCAAAGGACAGGAAGGCTTGGCATGCTGTGATCTATAAGGTTGTGGAGAATCAGACACAACTGAGCGACTCAACAACTGCAACAAATTACCATATTAGAGACTGATACTCGGATAAAAACATATTAATCACACTATTTGACTTCGTCTGTATTTTTACTGTATTTATCTTGGATCTCTGTTTATCTATTTATCAAACTCATTTCCACATTTTGTTAAGCAATCATTAACTGGGAAGTGGCTGGACTAGGAGGAATGTCATGTGAGGGACAATCCAGAGGAGAACCTGGGAGACCCAGCACAAGTCATGCATGAATGCAGAAAGGCTGTGGATGGTACAGTGTGGCAGAAGCACACAAAAGTTGGGGCAACTAACCAGAGTGATTTGCAACTTCCCTAGTTGCTTCCCCATTGACTTTGCTTGTTGGAAGACAGCTGGGAAGATAGCAAATGGCGACCGAGTGACACTGGAACATTGCAACCATCATAAGCGTGAGCTGTTTTCCAATTTGCAATTATGTGATCATGGAGGTACTGCAATGGCCAGAATTTTCAGGACTACTCATAGGTACCATTCGTTCAGTGCCATCACAAGTTTGTGTAGTTGCTAGTTAGTGAGGACTTTCTGTATGTGTGTACTGAATTTTTTATGATGCAATTTGCTTCTCAAAAATATATGTAGAAATGGATATGTTTGGGGAAACACATTAGGGAAATTGCATGAGGAAAAAAAGATTAGGGAAAGTGCAAATGATATGTATATGCAAATGTGCATGCAAATCATATTTCAGATATTTGAAAATCTGAAAAATTAAGTGAAAAAAGACTTGACAGATTTTCCCAACTTTTCACATTATAAAACAAAGCACATGATTTGAATAATCAAGGAATAGCCAACTAGAATCAGACCTGGTTAAATACTTGGATGACAGACAACCAAGATAACCCAAGACTGTGAGCTAGACTGATAAGTTAAAAAGCGCTCTCCTCCCCATACACATATTGCAATTTCCTTGAAGAAGGTAACACAAACCACTTTTAAACTATGTCCAAAGACTTGAGCATATAATCATCAGGAGTTGAGAGGGATATATATATATATATTGCAATATATTAACCAATTTTCTGTCCTTAATAATAGCAGTTTTAAAAGCAGTTTGAGAAATCTGATGGGAAACTAGTTTGGACCTTAGTCTGGGTCTCTAATCCAGATCAGTAATATATTCTAGATGGGATTGTTCAATCACTAAGATGTTTCTGACTCTTCACAATCCCGTGGGCCTCCTTGTCTTTCACTGCCTCCCTGAGTCTGCTCAAATGCATGCCTATTGCGTCTACGATGCTATCTAACCATCTCGCCCTCAGCCAACCCCTTCGCCTTTTGCCTTCAGTCTTTCCCAGTATCATGGTCTTTTTATTATGTGAATTCTTCACATTATGTGGCCAAAGTATTTGAGTTTCAGCTTCAGTATCTGTTCTTCCAATGAACAGTTGGGGTTGATTTCTTTTAGGAAGATATAGGGTGCTTTCTATAAAAAAAAGCAATGGTTGTTAAGTGAAATATAAAGTTAGCCATTAATAGCCAATTATTGAGCTTGCAGAAAGCTATAATATAGTCTATATATTTGTAACATAATGTAATGTGCAAACCCAGACAACTGGCTCACTGAATAATTTGTGGTTGAATAACCTATGAAGATAAACCTGGTTATTATGTGCAATACGCTTGGGCAGTATTGCTGCTAACATCATCACTGAATTCTTTACCTTCTATATGTATCAAGCCAAGTCCTTTGCCAATATAAAACTAGTGTCTATCACTCATATTTAAAATCTGATCTATAATTAGATTGCATTTTGGTAGGATTAGAAGTGAATTTAACCAACAGAGCAACTTTTGTTATTGCTCTATGTTAAGAACTACAGTGCCCTCTAATGGGCAGATAAAGTTGACAGAATGATTCATAATAGATCTGCAACTCATTTTCAAGTCTTACCAAGGAATTTGGAGAGCTTTACAATTCTTCTAAAAGGACAAACATTTTAACATACATTTCTTAATAGTGTTTTTATAATATGAAGTGCCAAAATAATTATGTATACTTCTTTTATATAAGTTTGGTTAATTTTCCCTGACGTAGCCTTTTTTTTACATGATGACTACTATTTATTCATGATTTTCAGGGACATTCTACTTTTCAAGGGACATTTCTGACGAATTTTGCACTTGTGCAAACTGCTGACCGGAGAAAGACAGATAAAAGTTTAGTACTGCTATCACATATTTCCAAGGTTTATTTTAGCAGATAATGCAAAACCGTTACCATGGAAATCTGTGGCAGTTTTCTTTTACATCCCCAGCAGAAATTGCTAGTTCATTGAAAATGGGAAGAGAGAGACAATTTGGTCTATTGGTTGCAACTCCACTTTAACCAGATATGATAGTATGGATGCATGAATATCAGGGGGAGAGCAGGTGTTGGCTGGCAACTGGAGTAATTTTTATTACTTGGAAGCTTCAGTAAACCTTTTGATTAGAACCAAGCTATTTGGGCCTGCTTCTTCCCGCCTAACAAGTACTTCTTGGTGAGCAGGCATTAACGGATATGAATGGATGTGAAGTCTTGGACTGAGGTAAGTTGGTGATAAAGTCCAGTGACACTGTATGTCAAAGGGCATTGGGGTGGGCAGGGGTTTTAAAGGGCCTGCTGGCTTCTGGTGAAGAGACCTGGTGCTTCTGCAGGTGTGGTATGATGTTACATAGTCCTTGATGTCAGCTGACATCTTAGGCCACCAAAAGTCTTGCAAGGGTCTATGCAGGGTTTTAAAGACTCTTATATGGCCTGATGTCTGGTTATCGTGGCAGAGCTGTAACACCCCTTCTCTGAGTGGAGGTGGGACTACCACTCTGTCCTTATGTTTTAATGTCCCTCCCTCCACTGAAAATAGAAATGCTGTAGCTGGTAGGGCCCCTGAGGTTGCCTAACTGGCCTATGCAAAAGGGTCTGTCTACTGCTGTGTTTTAACCCTGGTGAAAATGTTTTGATGTGGCTATATTGCTCCTAATATCTCCATAGCTGGTGCCTCAGGCATCTGCCTAAAATTCTCAGGTTATACAATGGTTGTAGCAACTGGGGCTTGGTATAGATGCATGAATTCCAGCTTTATGGACAGTGTATCTGGCATTAGATTATTTGCTCCTGGTACATACTGAATGTAGAAATCAAAGTGTGAGAAAGATTGGCTCCATCTCACTTGTTAGGATGAGAGTAGTTTATTGCCTTGCAACATCTGTAGGTTCTTATGATCTGTGTTGTCTTCTATGGGCCAGCATGCCCCTTCTAGAAAATGGCACCAGTTTTGAAAAGCTGCTTTAACCACTAAGAGTTCCTTGTTGAATGTGTCATAATTTCTTTCTGGCAGTGTTTGAACTCTGGAAAAAAATCCACAGAGGAGAAAACCTGATACTTCTTCTGGTGCTTCTTGTAATATAATGGTTCCAATTGCTACATCTGGTGTTTGGACTATAAATTTCTTTAATAAGTCTGGGTGCTACAAAAGAAGTTGATGCACAAAGAGCTGCTTTAATGCTTCAAATGCTGCTTACTGTGCCAGACAAACCTGGCCCCTTCTTTCAACAGTTGTGTGAGGGGTTAAGCCTCTGGGTGAATATATAATTATATAACTATAATTATAGTATAAATTTCCTGTAAAAGTTGGCAAAGCCTAAGAAACTTTTCACTTGCCTCATAGTTCTGGATGTTGCCAGTCCAGTTCCACTTGCACCTTGTGAGGGTCCATCTGAAAGTCCTCTGTGGAAATGCAGTACCGCAAATAATCCAGTTGTTTGAGGTCAAAGGAACCCTTTTCTAATGAGCAAAAAGATAATCCTCTCTCAGACTAGTTAAGACCTCTTGTACGTGGGGGTTGTGCTGAGCTTCATCTTCAGAATAGTCCAAAATGTCATCTAGATAAATCACTGCAAATTTGTCAATAGTATCAGCAAAGACTTGGTTCATGAACCTAGAAAGCACAGGTCCATCATTAGCTAATTTGAATGGAACCACACTAAATTGAAATTTCCCACATCTAGTATCAAAGCTGTCCAATATTTGTAACCCTTCTTGATCTTTGTGAGATTATAAATTTTGCAAAGGTCTAACTTAGTGAAAATGCGTCCCTTCAGTAACCTATCCAACAAGTCTGATATAAGAGGCATTGGCTAATGGTCGCTTATTATCACAAAATTTACAGAATTGTAATCATGAACTGTTCTCATGGGGAGGGTGACCGGATGGTTTTGAGAAACCAGGGTTTTGCTTCTTTGGTCTAAAGAAGATAGAAGTTGAGGTAGGAGATTTTGAGGGTGTGATAAAATCCTTCTCTAGATTAGAGTCCAAATATTGTTCCAGAGTGTGGTGGTTGCTGAGCTTGTTGACCAGTAGGCCAGCAACCCAGGTTCAAGACCCAGGCACCATATAATGGGGTGATCTCCCTTATTTGCCCCAGCTCCTGCCAATCTAGCAGTTCAAAAGCATGCAAAATGCAATTAGATAAATAGATACTGCCTAAATCGGTTGGAAGTTAACAGCATCCAGTGTGTCTCAAATATAAACATGCTGGCTAAATGACCCAGAAGCATCTTTGTACAATGCTGGCTTTTCAGCTGTGAAACTGAGATGAGCACATATCCCCTAGAGTCAGACATGACTGAAAGGAGAAACCTTTACTGTTATTGTTTCAAAACAGCTAATTCCTTGGCTGACATGGGATACTGTCTTTTGGCTCGTATCTTGGCCTCTGGGACTAAGTCTATGTGGGGAAGGGTTCATGGCTCTTACTGAGAAAAAAATCTCCAAAATCTGCATACTTTTCTGGTAGCAGGGGAATTGCTTCCTTGGGGCCCTGAAGAGGTTGCTGTAACTGGCTCAGTGGGAAGGCTCCTTGAAGTTGGCAGTCCTGAATGGGGAAATGTAAGCTCCTCCTTCTCAGTCTATTGAAGGATTGTGCTGCTTCAGCCAATCTGCCCCCAGCACAGTGGGAAAGTGCTGATGTTTTTATTTATTTATTAAATTTATTCACTGGCCAACTCACTATAAGCAACTTAATGTAAGATGTTCAGTGACATATAGAACTAACAGTTGAGAGTGCTGGGTTATAGACACTTTCAAAGTGTCTTTAGTATGTGTAATTGAATCTGCTTTCAAAGACTGCCCATCTATTTTTGCACTTGCACCAGGAGAAGTAAGGTGACTGAAGGGATCTTAAGAGCCTCCACAGTGGAGGAATCAATGAAGATGGCCATTGGCCCTGAAATCTATTAGGGCCCTCATCCTCTCCTCATCCCTGTGGGGTAAAATCAGAGTTACAAGAATTGTTCATAATGTACAGTAACAAACTCTGTCTAATGCTTGGGCAGCCCCCTCCCACCCCTGTGAGCTCTGGAAAGACAGGCTGTGACCATTTCTCTGGCTCTTTGCTCCCTGTATCTCATGCTTTTTTTTTGGTTCCTTGCCTGGAGTTCTGTCCCTTCTCCTGTGAGTTCTTGCCAGGCAATTCCTGAACATATTCCCTGAACCACCACAATAAAAACAAAGCTAAAATTCTCTACATCTCTGCCTTGAGCTACTGGACCCTGGCTGGTCCAATCTCACGGGCTCCTCTCATCACTAATCAGCTGCTGCAGGCATTAAGGGAGGAAAGTGGCCTGGTGGGGCTAAGAGCTTGGAGTCTGTGCTGGCCAAACGTGCTCTGCATCTCATTAATGATATGCAAAGGTGGTATACTTGGTCCAGAGCCTGTGGAACTCCCTACCTGATAAATTTAGCACAATCTAGTTGTTCAGTCTTCATCTTTGTGCAATTAGTGCTGGTTCATTCCATCCCAGGTCTGTTGCAATTAGCTTGAACTCTGCTATGTAATCTCTGATCCTTCTAGTGGCCTGGATGAGCTGATGCACCCAGTGGGTAGCCATGACTTCTCTTATGGGATTCCCAAAATGGTTCCAATTTTTGAATAATCAAGGAATAGCCAACTAGAAAAATTGGCCATAAAGTTCTGATAGTTATATATAATTGTTCTCTTGTGGCTTGTCACGCGGCCAGCGGGCTCCTCACGGGATCAGGGCGAGAGGAAGAATAAGACGCGACAACGTCTGGG
>JANHZU010010276.1:0-11217 GCA_032468055.1 Acrochordus granulatus | reverse complement strand
AATAGATCCAGCATTGAAATAGTCTGTTTACTTTCCTCATTATTTTCTGTTTTACTGCTATTCCTTATTAAGATATCCTAGATATACTGTTTGATCCTAATGCAGCAAAAAGAAAAAATCATGAATAATATAGTTCATGAAGAGCAATGAATACAAATAGAGGAAAAAAATAGAAAAAGAAGTGGTATAGAGTGATATGTTAATAGTGCTTGGAGTTTTATTATCAAGTTGTTTAAAGAAACATTCTTTTTTCTTTGGAAGAACTGAAACTTTGGTTTTGGTGAGACTATGGACTGATAACTCACCTAGGCTATCAAACTGAAAAAAAATAATGATAATGGCACCTTGACTATGTGAAGGTCCTGGTGAATTACTATAAAAATTAAGTTTTACTTAGCACTTAGAAAAGGGCACTGATCACATATTACCACTTCTAAAATGAATGACAAATTGGAAAATGAACATTAGACAGAAACTGAAATCATGTAAGGAAACGTGCAGTAAATAACTAAACATAATTCATGAGGAAATAAAATTATATAGAAAATAAAGTAAAGCAAAATGTGGTCATAATAAATAGCATATATTACAATCAAAAGAAAAAGAAAAACAAAGCAATTATGACTTCTGAATGAAGACAGTAGCAACAACAGACAGGAGCAGCAATAACAACAACCCTACATATCATCTGGCATGCTGAAGCTATGTTAGATCATCAGGAACAACTGATGATGGTACTATTATATTTGCAGACACAATCAATTTAAGAGAGAAAATATGAATTCTATTGTGGCCCTATATTTAGAACTGCTCCATTTGCTCTGTAGGGTTAGGGTTCTCAGCTGGAGTTCCTGTTTAAGAGTCACTGGTCTGAATTCAAGAAAGTATTTCTCCAGGTGATATCTCAGCAAATCCTTTGCTTCCTTTCAATCCAATAAACTTAACCAAATTTACTACTAACTCTTAGCAAATTGCTCTAAGGGGTAATTTACTCCTCTCTTCTGATACATAATGTATATGCAAATGCACATGTATGTATTAAAATTCTAGTTATGAACAAACAAGTACTTCTATTAAGAAATCCATAACTATCTAGATATTATATATCATCACACTCAGATATTCATAGTACTCAGATTAAATCTACTATATATCTCCACCCTAAGCAGTGGAGATTATGTTTTAGTATTTGGAGGATAAAGAAAAATAGGTTCCAGCTCAATCATAACTTTTAGAGTTTTGATGTTCCATATTGAATTCTGGATAGGACTGAACTACCTAAACAAAACTGATGCACAGTTTACAGAGTCCACCCAGATTTGTGGCTCCTGTTTGAGGAATGGGTGGCAGCTATGTCCAGGAGAGCCTCTGCACAATTTCAGTTTATATGCCAATTGGATCAGGAAGTATAACTCACAGTAGTTCATGCTTTGGTCATCTCCTAAGTGAATTTCAGCAATGAACTATACATGTAGAAAACTTTAGAGAATCTTAGTTGATCCAGAATATGGTGACATGATCATTTATAGTTATATATTAGTACTCCCATATTATATAATTGCTCTGCAAAATGCTCTAGATGTAATTCAAGATGAAGTTGTCACTTAAATAGTCTTCACGGCTTGAGGCTGATCTGTTTTAGGGTTTTCTGTATCCAATCAATTCTACCTACTCCATCTTATTTGACTGGATGAGTATGATCCAAGTCATGGAGAATGCATTCAAGCAGAACCCAGGTAGTGGAATTTTTCTATTGTTGCCTATTGGGATACCATACAATGTAAGATCAACCTTAAAGACCTGTTTTTTCCCCGACATGGGAGTAAGGAAGTTGAGTCATAAGATTTTGTTAATTAATGTTTATTTCATATTCCCTCAGTTTCCTTTCTATACTCTTCATGATATGTTTTTCTTCTTATTGTTTATTTTATTTTAACTCATGTTAAAGTTGTTATTACAAAATGAGCTGTTATATACTGTATATCAAATTAATGAAACAAAACATGGTATTGTTAGTCATCTGGAATAAATCCTTCTGCATCATGAGAAACTTGCTCAGAAACAGCTATTCCTATACACAAACTGAGTAACTTAAAGAGTATTATATGTGAAAAATATTGAGTTTATTTAAAGTTTTCAACTTTTCCCTCCTTGGAGAATTTTCTTTGAAAAATATGCTTCCTGTAATTGTCTTTGCATGGAGTTCTATACAATAGAGTACAATTGTGAGTACAATAGTACTCACTCTATTCCTAAATGCCTTCTTCTGGGCTTGACTTCATAGCCTCTTCTCTTTTTTTTTGGCTCTATCAGCCACAGTTATCTTTCATCTGAATCTCCTGAATGGGGTCTCCATTGCTGGTGAAACTTGCCAGTCGTTGGTCAAACTGGATCATCAGTAGAAAACTGAAATAGATTTATTAGAAAATTTAGAAGGATTAAATTCACTTCTTTTCAAGATTCATAGAATTAATGTAGAAATTAAATAATGCCAGATGAATGTAACTCTCATCTCAAATCAATATTGGGAAATGATATGGCTATCTTCATATATTGTTAGGATATATTTTTTAGATTACAGAATGTAATCTAAAAAAGATTACTTAATCAGTAATTTGAGGCAACCAGTTTTTATTTGGCACTATAATTACCACATATTCAAACAGATAACTCATGACTAACCCCAGATGAACCTTTAGTCTTGCAGAATCTCTCAAAATTGTTGCCAGTATATGGATACCATCATAACTTTTGAATCATTCAAGCAAACAGTCTCCATCTGTACATGAAATACAAAACTCTACAAATTGCACAGAAATTGACTTCTCTGAATTGCTTTGTCATAATTTTTAACAGTAAATATCTATTAATGTTTTAAATTTAATTATTTTTTCTCCCCTTGCATATTAATCACATAATATACATGCAAATTTTCACCTCGAAAATCTTGTCACTATAGCATTTTCAACTACTTTTTTAGGTAATTTATATAGAATAGAATAGAATAAACTGGCTTTTAGAAATAATGGAAATGATTTTAATATAATGGATTCTGTGTGCTGTAGAACAATTTAAATATTTTAATAATTCTAGCTCTAGCAAAGAAGTGACTGTATAATTAAAAGAGATGTCCATATTTTGTCCTTCAACTGTTCTGATTTTTTGACAAAATAGATAAATATGTCTTCCATCACCTTATTTTGTCATTTGAAAAAGGAACAATTTTTAGATGTTTTGTTCATTTTTTTACTTATCCTGATTTCATTTTATTACTTCATTTTCAATTCACTGATTAATGTAATAATGCAAAGCATTAGCCAAAGAAAATAAGAGTGAAATCATGTCTATTTAACGACAGTTGTTATTTAGGCAGAAATCCTAAATTTTGAATTTTTATATAGTCAACACTTAAATCACTCATAGCTTATTAGCCTACCTGTGGGGAGGGATACTTTAATATTTTTAAATTGTTCCATAAAAATGAAGCTAATCTGCCATAGAACTTTATTTCCTAAACCTTATTCATATCTATGTCTATATGTCTATGTGTACATTTTGAAAATCATTTTTAATGGAGAAGATACAAGATATTATTTAGGAAGAAGGTGAATATTCTTTAGCTGTCATGTGTCTTAAATTCCATGCTTAAGAAATGTAACCATAAATCTAACATTTTCCTGTGCAAAGCCAAATTAATCACCCATCTACAAGAAAAAAAGTAGAATCATTTCATGGGCTTTTGCATTGCCCCAGTTCAGTTCCAAGTGCAAGTATGGCATGGTAAATTTTACCTGGAAGTTTCAGCATAGAATGAACTCAAAGTTTTAACCGGCATTGATTTTATGTATATTTTTCAAATATTTCCAGATAGAATGGCAGCATCATATTTCTGTTGATGTTCTTTCTTTTTTTAATAGACTTTTTAAAAGAGCCAATGAAAACTATTTAATGTCAACATATTATAAAACATGTTATGCCTTTTTGTGTATTTTTTCTTAGTAAAGAAGGATGCTAGTGAAATAATTTCATACAGTTATCTGGAATTCCACTCTTACTGTAGCTTTTCTTTTTTAAAAATCAAAGATATTGTTTGAAATAATTACTTATATTTGAAGCAGAAAATATATGGGAAAATATGATTGTCTGCATGATAGTATAGATTCTATTTAATTCAGGCATCATTAGCTTTCTTGAATTCATTAATTAGAACTATCCTAAAGATCCATTAAAAGAAAAAGAAACTGACAATAATTCTAGGGGTGAAAATATAAGTCACTTTATTTGGTGTTAATATTATGATTGTTAACTTACTGTTTTATCATTTTAAGCTTATAAAAGTAGAACAAAGTATAAAATTTGCAATTAGTATATTGATGCGTTTTCTTGAAATGTTGAAATGTTATTTCTTAAAGTTTGAACTCTATTCTACCAAATAGAGGGAGTAAATCAGGAATTCAGTATTCAAGATGCAAAACTGACATAAATCTATTTTAGTTACAAAGTTACATCTCTACCTAAAGTTACATCTTTACTGACATAAATCTATTTTAGTTACAAAGTTACATTACCACCATAAATTCAAGAAATTTTACTTTCTTGTTACATCTCTATTAACAAGATTACTCTCCATAAAACATTTTCATTAAAAATGAAATATAAGTGATTTTATTCACCTGATCATGTGGTTAGTTTGCTTCTTCAAATGATTTGTTTTTTGCTTGATCTCCCCTGACATGTGGACAACTGCAAAAGCAGTATATAAATCATAAAGAATTCTTTATTTTACTTGCAGATTAATATTACTTGTGATTATATATTTTATAATTTCATGTAACTTGATCTTGGAACCTATTAATTAATCTGAGCTTGTTGAACAAAATGACTGAAAATCCAGGTATAAATACTCTGCAGGTCAATTTATTTAAGGACAGACTATATGGAATTTAGACCCAGTTTGATGCAGCGGTTAAGGCATTATACCAGAAGACTGTAAGTACTAGTCACACCTTAAACACAAAGCCATCTGGTTGACTTCAGGCCAGTCATTTTCTCTCAGCCCTAGGAAGGAAGTAATATCAATTCACTTCTGAAAAACCTTACCAAGAAAACTGCAGAGACTATCCAGGCAACTTTCAAGAATCAGACATGATTAAATGGAAGAAAAATATGGAATTTATTTGCTCTCTCATTTTCAGAAGGGTAAATAATATAAAGTTTCTAGACTGGTTTGGTAAGGTTATAACGCATGTGTATGTCTCCATCCATTTTCAGTTTCTACACAAGCTGTTGGAAAGTTATCTCCTGGCTTTCTAGTTTTTTTCCCCATTTCTTTTACTCTTGCTTAAATTTCTCCCAAGAAACATTCATGACTCTCTCACTTTTGCCTCTCCTCCCTTTGCAACACTGCCATGGGATGCAGCACCTCCCATTTCCTGGGAATTTGATCTTCCATCAAATTTCCCCCAAATCCACAAAATGCCTTAGCAAATCCCTGGTCACTGCTCTGATGGGAATGAGCAGCTGAGCAAACACTTCTTTCCTCTCACTCATTCATTGTCTTGGTAAACAACTGCCATTTTAATACACAACTTATCCTAATTCAGGCACCATTTATATGTTACTGTAGTATACTAAGTGTGGCTTGATCTCCTCTTGGAATTACTTATCTGAACACTTATTGCTTCAACATTGGGGGAAAAACCTCTCTCAGAGTCTTCTGCTAATCCTTCCCAGAGACTTGACTTCTCCATCAAGAGCAGTTCTCTTCCTTTCCTTTGGGACTTTGGTGAAGCTGATACCTGAAACTAGCCAGGTCCCTGTTTCCTGATTTGTGCTTGGGTAGTGCTCTTATCCCTCTGGGTCTTCTTTGTCCACAGGAGCGAAACTTGCACTTTTCTTTTCTTTCTGCACATTTAACTTCTGTCTCTGATCTTTCTCTCCAGTTACTCCATTCACTCTGTGCACAGACTTTTTCTTTCCTTCTCCTTCCCTTTTTCCCCTTCACTCCTCTTTCTAGCCAAATTTTGGTCAGGCTGGCAGTATATTCCTTGCCACAGATTGGTGTCTGTAATGGGCTGTGAAAAATAATCTTGGGAGATAGGAGGAAGAAATGCAGTCTAGACAATTCAGTGATCTCATGAATGAAATCTGAGTCCAAAGTAATTAAGGGCTAGATAAAGCATCTCATAAGCAGTTTTCAAACTTGCAAGTTCTTTACTGAAACTGTGATGGATAATATCTTCAAAGGGGAAGATGATGTAATTGACTACAGTGAAGTTTCCCAGGATGGAGGGAGCACATTCCAAGAGATGAGACAGCATAGAGCTGCATCAAGAGAAATAAATTTAGGATAGCCATTTCATAGAATCTTTCAGGGTATCTCTGTTAATATTAGAATAGTACTGCTTTAGTCTGTCATGATTCTGTCTATACGTTGTAAGTAAAATAACTGAACTTTGGCTGGATTGTTGTTCTTGATCTGGGCCTGACAGAAAACTTAAAATAGATGTAATATAAGTATCTATCCCTTGGTTTTCCTGTCTGGATAACCTCAAAAGATTGACAGTATTCCCCCCAGAGCTCTAGTCCCCAACACCTATTTATCAGGCTGAACTAATGCAATTGTTGTCTTCAGTTTTTCCCAGTTTCCCACACCAGTTATGGACAGCAGCCAAGTCAGCTCAAATCTCATGAAAGCACAGCTATTTTGCAAGGCCAGAAGAATTTTTAATCTTTTTACTTATTCCAATGGCTAACTCATGCTGGCACAACAGCAGTCATGACAAGCCACTGAAACCCATGTGCCACATATATGGTATCATTTTGGTTACAGTGGTCAGTCAGTTTGTTCTTTCACTCAAAAGAGCATTTGGCAATTTTTTTTATCCTACTGTCACTTTATTGCTCTCAATTTATCAGGGACATAATACAACCTAAGAAAGAAGTTTTCTTATCAAATATATATTCTTGGGATTGATGCTATTTAAACTAACAAAAAGCTATTTATAAAGTTTTTACATAATTTACTATTTATAAAGTTTTTACATAAGATGTAAAAACAAAACACACACACAAAACAGGAAAGTACCTAGAACAGATGGGGTGATCCCTTGTGCAACACAAATGACCCCTATCTTCACACATATTTCAATATATCACTAGAACTTTGCTATATATTTTCATGGTTTAAATGTTCTACTATCATTCCTATTCCTAAGAAAACCTCCATCAGCAGGCTGAATGTCTACAGACCTGTAGCTTTAACCTCTGTAGATATGAAGACCTTTGAAAGGCTGGATCTGACCCATCTGAAAGCCATCACACATGCACTGTTGGGCCCCCTGCAGCTTACCTATCAGAAAAACAGGTCAGCAGATGATGTTATCAATATGTCACTGCAGTATATCCTTCTACATCTTGATTCTTCAAAGAATCAAAGACTATGCAAAGTCCTTTTTGTGGACCTCAACTCAGTGTTTAACACCATCATTCCAGATATTCTTCACTACAAACTGATGCAGTTCATTCTACCTGCCTTTATGTGTAAGTGGATTAGCTTTCTGACAGATAGGAAAGCAACAGGTGGGGCTAGGAAAAACAACATCCAATACTCTGACAATTAGTACTGGCTCTCCTCAAGAATTTGTGTTCTGTCCCTACTTTTTTCCTTCTACACCAATGACTGCACTTCTGGAAACTCTTCTGTAAAAATGGTAAAGTTTTCAAATGACACAACAAACATTGGACTCTTTAGAGATGGAGATGGGAAGCTGATCAGATGTTGCTGTGGTGCAGTCAGAACAACTTACAGTTAAATACTCTTAAAAATGTGGAAATTAGTGGATTTTAGAAGGAGTCCTCCTATTTCTCCCTCCCTTATCATATTCATCAACACAATATCAGCAGTACAGACTTTCAACTTTTTGTACTCTATAATCTTCAAATACTTGAAATGGATAACTAATAATATTATTAAGAAAATACATCAGAGAAAATACTTCCTACATCAATTCAAGATATTCAACCTGCCTCAAAAGCTGCTGATACAGTTCTATAAAGAGATTATTGAGTCTATCCTTTGCACATCTATCATGTCTGGTCTGGTGCAGGACATGTACAGACTCCAATGTATAGTCAAGATTGCAGAAAGAATAATTGCAGCTAACCTGCCCTCCATAGATGACCTGTATATTGAGAGAGTCAGGAAAAGGGTGGAGAAGATATGTGCAGACCCCTTACACTCTGGATACACTTTTTTGAACCTCTTCCCGGTAGCAGGCTCTATAAGGTATTGCATCCCAAAGCACCAGACACAGACATTTTTTTCTCTAGAGCCATGATACAGTTAAATGTTTGAACCATGCTATATGTTACATGATAGATCACAAGGATAAAGAATTCCAAATTAATCTATATGCACATACATACTTACTTTAATTCAATACTTACTGCATACCTACTGTTGTAAACCTTTTCCTTACTTATGTTCCTGTTTATATTGTCCTGCAAATAAAATGAGAGCTGCTGAATCAAGACAAATTCCTTGCTGCAGCAAGACAAATTAATTGAATGTCTAACCATGCTTGTCCAATAAAAGTGTCTGGATGGATATAGTTCTATCATCCCTTCAAAGTAGACCAGGCGGAATTAGACAACACAAAACTATTAGAATTCTACTGTTAATGGATATAATATGAGAATCTTGAAAGCATGTCTGAATTTATTTCTGTCCATTTTAATAGCATATCAAATCAAGGCATAGTTATTTTAAGTCTCTTTTTTATGTTCCCTATTCTCTAAGGTAGAAGTATTATTTTCTGCTGTATTTTCTCTTAAGATTTCTGCTGATGGTTCTTGCATTTCTTTATTAATTTTATTTCTGCAGTCCTCTACATGGCCAGATCTTTATTATCCATATCATGAATATTTTCCTCATTAGATTATATTCTTTTGAATAATGTCATTCTGAATAAAATAACTGAATATTGGTTTTTATTTTTCCTTAAAATATATATGCATGTCTAATGCACAGTCTTCAGTTTGTACTGTTTTCTTTTTCTATATACTTTTCTTTGTGTCCCTGGTTTAATTTTATGTTTAACTTTGGTGTGTGTGTTTTAGGTTATTTTTGTCTTATTTGTTCAAATAAAACATATTCGAGTAAATAAATCTGAGTAATTTTATTACACTATTTAAAAATGTATAAGGAGGAATAGTAACTTTGTTTAAATTATGCAACAATATTACTGCACCTTACTGCCTTGATTCTTTCATAAGTGCATGTACCAAACTTTAGTGTCCAAAGTGTGTCTGAATGTGTGTGTGTGCACACAAAGAGATAAACATACTCACAATATTAGATTAAAAATGTAGCAGTAAATAAAACAAGATAAGAGCACTTTTAAAACAATTATAACAGCCAATAAACTTATATCAGAATTGACCCCAAGTTAGCCTCACTAATGAATATATTAGTGAAATATACTAAACAATGTCTTTACACACCATCTTACCTTACATGATTCTGAATCTTGGAAAATGCCTCACAGGATTACTTGAATCAGATTATGCTTTTTTGTAATGCTGGCATTTTCAAGTTGAAAAGTTTGTGTCCTCTTTATAAATAATGTGTCCTGAATAACATATTAATTTCATGTCAGTCTGATTAGTTTGCTACTTTCTATTTTACCCAATACACACACAAATGCTTTTGTCCATACCTTATCCCAAATGGGAACTCTAGAGCAATAAAAAGAAATGTCCCATGTTCCTTATTTTGTGTCTCTCTTTTAAGTTTTTTAAAAAGTTGTAATTTTATTTTAATATGGGCTACAGTAAAACATTTCTATTTTGCAACTTTACTATTTTCCTTTTGAGAGAATGCTGAATACCAGTTCTCATTTGATTGAATTTTTGGTATAGCTATGTTCTCTTATACTTTCTATTGTCTTTAGTAAATAACACAATGTAATTTAATGTTGTTATTAATATTTTATAATATTGTCATAGTAATATATAAATTTTTACATTTATAATTATAATATTATTATTTATTATCACATCGGCATCACTTGCTAAAAATTATGGTTTATTTGTTGCATGAACTGCAAATGAATGAAATAAGAGAGATACGGAGGGTTACCAAATGCTAGTGACATCCAGCTACATCTTAAAGATGTCTCTGTTCATTAAAAGATTGTGTTATCCTGTCAAATTTGTAAATGAGATGCAAAACACAGCCTGCATATTTATCACTATAAAGCAAGAGGCCTGCCACCACTGGTTAGGCAAAATACATTTATAGACATTATTTGTCCAGCCTGATTATTGTACCCCATCTGTTTCCAGTGGCAGTTCTAAATAGTGACAACACAATCTCCATTTATGTCTCCACAGAGATTTTAAATTTCAGTATTTAAAGTTCTGAAATTTTTTACAGATGTAATTATTTCATTTCTTAGGGATTGCTCCACTGATAGATTGCACAGAATGTACTTACATTTAATATACTTATCACTTTTTGCTTAGCAGACCAATTACAATTACAACCTGATGGAGAGTATTAGCTTCATCCTTTTTTCAAAATTATTGAAACAACTTTGTTTCATATGTTCAAGACCCTAGCACCACCACGTAATGGGGTGAGCTCCTGTTATTTGCCCCAGTTCCTGCCAACCTAGCAGTTTGAAAGCATGTAAATATGCAAGTAGATAAATATGTACCACCTAATTCAATGGGAAAGGTAACAGCATTCCGTGGTATATAGTTATGTCGGCTGCATGACCACAGAAACATCTTTAGACAAACACTGGCTCTCTTGACTGTGAAATGGAGATGAGCACTATCCCCTAGAGTCAGCCACAAGTGGAAGAGGAAGTATTTACCATTTTAATTTTGTCCCATGAGTACACAAATCAAGTTAAGGCAAACTGGGAAATCTGTTGCACCTTTCTGTTGCACCTCAAGGTACTTTATATCAGAATCCAGATTGCTTCCTTCATCTGGTCAAGTGGGTACTTTTGCAAACCAAACAATGGAGCCACCATCTTTTTAGTATTGTTTAGAATGTTTGTTGGGGTTATTTGGCATCTAACAATTAAATTATGATTCTTATTTTATGTAATAGTAATACATTATATTATATACTATATGATTTACATTATAATTTTATATCATATATTTAAATATGTGTAATCATAGCTGCCACTTGTTTAGCTG
>JANHZU010010275.1:3916-19258 GCA_032468055.1 Acrochordus granulatus | reverse complement strand
CAGGATAGTTGAAAGAGAAAGGTGGAGAAGATATCTGCAGACCCCTCTCACCCTGGACATAATTTGTTTGAACCTCTTCCCTCTGGACAGTGCTATAGGGCATTGGATATCAAAATAACCAAACACAGGGACAGTTTTTTCCCTTGTGCTATCATTCATCTGAATACCTGACTCATCTATATGACAGGACATAGTGCAAAGAATTCTAAATTAACCCAGAAGTACTGTCTAAGGCGTATACACACTTATCAATAGACTGTGGTTTTAATTCTATACTTTATTATATTTATTTTCTACTGGCTGCATACTTTGGATGCACACTTTACTGCTGAATATATAATTTTATTTCTTTATATGTTATTATTTATATACTATTGTCTTGCAAGGATAATGAGAACTGCTGTAACGGAATTAAATTCCTTGCATGTCTAACCATGCTTGGCCAATAAAATATCTGAATCTGAAAGGATGGACCTACTGGGGTGTGGGGGGGACACCACAGATATGAGAAAAATTTAGCACATAGGAAGATCCATCTGCCACCTCTCCACTAAATGTTTCCTTCTCCTGAAAGAGCACAAAATTGCTGCCATTGTAGTTTAAATACACAGATTTTCAGCTATGGCATACTGGTTTGGCTCTCTGTAAAGGAGAGGAAGAAAAGAGAAAAAAATTGTTGATACAATCTGCCATCTACTTAAAAAAACCTTCAGCATGAAACATTCATACAGATCTTGAAGCACAGCTTCTGCAAACATATTGTGTGACTATTGATTAGCGCTGCTCCAGAAGGGGAAGGGAAAAAAAGAAGTACAACACAAGGGAAAAATAGCACAAACCAAGGCAGATGCCAAACAACACCAAAAAATCCTGGTGATTTTTAAATGAACGTGAGCCAACTAATCCAAATCAACACTGAAAACGACTAATGGAGAACCATTAAGGCTAAACACTTCCAACTGTAGAACAAAAACAACAGATGAATCTATCTTAGAAACCAGACCCAAGATAGCTCACTGGAAAAAGAGCTATATTGTGAAAAAACAAAATAGCTATCGAGGCCATTCTCTGGTAGCAATAAACATAGGAATAGGTAGTTGCTTAGAAAAAAAGAAACTGGCAATGCCTCATCCTGCATAGTTTTGTCTCTATCTGGGGGGACATAGACATTTTTTGAAATTTAGAGACTAATGTGGTCTCCATTACCACAACCAGAAAATGATGAGGTTGCTTCTAGCTTTCCATCATCTTCTCTAACATCTCAACATATCTTCATTCTTTTTTTTTTGGTTAACTGGATATATTTCCAAATTAATGGGGTCTATCTAAGAATGCCTATCTAGATCTAAGAATGCCTTATTGCTTCTGTATAGCCTGGAAGCATTCTCAGAAATACAGATTAAGTTTAAATCTGGTGCTTTCCTTTACAACATACTACTTTTTCATTTTAAAACAATGTTTAAAATAAAAATTAGATGGGACATGGATAATGAACAGATGAAGGCCTGTGGGCACCATGTTAGAGAACTGGGTTCTACACTGTCCAACTTTAGGGTTTCAGATTTAAGTTTTCCCCAGTGTTACCTGGAGGATGCAGAAGCTGAATTTGGACTGTTGTCCATGCCAAGCAAGTATTTGACCACTGGGATACTTCCACCCAAGTAGCTTTCACAATGGAAGCAAGTTTGGAAAGACTGAATTAAATAATGTTAACAGGCTGTTGGGAACAGTTTCCCACATCTCTTACACAGATGTTTTCAAGTATGGTAATGTTTGCAGCTCAAAAACCTGGCTCAAAGAACTCCAACACTTTAGAGGAGAGATGAAAGGAAGAAGAAATGTATCACTGATAGAATTAAGACAATCTGCTGAACCTAAATGCCTGCTCAAACTTCTCCTTGTCTTATGCTCAACCATTGCCCCTCTTTTCTTCTGACTACAAACCTTGCATCTTTCTTCTTGATTATCGGTGCTAGATTGCCTCCTTGAGTGTGGCGAAGTGATTAGAGAGCTTCCTTGATAGTAGAAGAGATGAAGAAATGCTGTGATTGAGCTACAAAGCTCACTGGGTGACCTTAGACCACTCATTTTCTGTCTATTTCATGGAATTATAGTGAAGACAGTGGAGGGTGACAATTATGATATGTGTCATCCTTAATTCCTTCGATAAAGAATGGGTTAAAATGAGAGCAAGTCCCCTTCTACCATCTGCTCTCCATTTTCTGGGTGATAGCCACCAACTTCAGCCCCATTCCAGACTGTTATTTGGGAAAGGAGGGAAACAAGAGAGGGGGATAAAAATAAATGTGAATTGGGTTGCTAAGCAACTGCAGGAACACTTCCTAGCCATTCCAGTTGGTCTGCCCTCCTCCAGGAGTTACATTCAGGAATAGCTTAGGAGGCCATTCATAGAGTAGACCAGATCTACAAGGAAAATGGGACTTCCTAACTTTGGGATCAAGTGCATTTTGATTCTGTGCAAAATGGGTAAATTGAGCTCTGTTCTGAGTAAGGATGTCTGAGAAACCATGTCCAAATAGTTACAGGGAGATGGCAAGGCCAGCTGGGTTGGAACTCCATCAGTAGACTTCTAAAGGGCCCGTTGTTGTCTGACAGACCTAAAGAGTTTCATCCTTTAGGACTGACAGACATAAAGAGCTTCAACCTCACAGCTGAGTTTTCTGATACTAAAAGAGCACTGACTATTCTCTGATTCTTTGTGCACCTAATTCTGATGCACACTATTTCTGTCTTTCTTGAATATCACTGCCCTCTTGGGATCTGACCCATTTGGTATCATGCCTTTTCTTCTGGGACAAGTGGACAACCTGCTGCTTTTCCATCTCTGTCTTGGCTCTTTGTGAAGCTTAGCAAAAATTTACTCTGCATTCTTCTGGATTTGATAGATAAGACCATTGAGGCCCAGCTAATCTCACCGTGCCCAGTGTGTTGAATTTACCATGCATGCTTTTAAGATGAAACAGGCAATGAGTGATGCTGAACTGGGATCAGTATTAGAAAGACAAAAAAGGAAAGCTTATACTTTTATTTCAGATAAAATCTCCTATATTTGCAGCAGGAAGACGAGTGCCATTGTTAAAGGAATTAAGGAGTTTCCTTCCAGTAGAAACAATAGCAATTAAAAAACAGTAGGGTTGATCCCCCTCTTTTGCCACTACAGACTCAATCTTGCCCCCTGTCACTTAGCTATTTAAAAAACGCAATGTGTCCTTTACATGTAAAAAAAAATGCTCCTGCTTTCCAAAGTTGGCCACAGACGATTCACTCAATGTATGTAGTATTGCTGAGGGTAGCTTGGTGATGCATGAAATTCGAGCAAGTCAAAAAGAGTATAGTATATACTCTAAATATGACCCACCATAATCTGCCCAGTCTTCCAAGTACAGCTCAAAACAATGGCCACAACCTATGAAATATGAAATTATTTAAGAATGCGAGTCGAACTAGAAGAACCCATGGATCATCCTATACAATTCTCGTTGTTCTGTCTTTCACATTTTTCAGAGTTGTCTTAGAAATGTTTTGCAACTCATCCAAGCAGCTTTTCCCGTCTATGGGTTCCCTGACTAACTTTTTCTTAGACTGGAGAAGCTGCTTGGATGAGTAGCAAAACATTTCTAAGACAGCAAAAAAAGTCATCCAGTTGCCATGATTTAATCTCCAGACAACTCTGACTGAAAAATCTTTATCTATATATTGTCTGTAAAATCTTGTAAAATCTGTCAAGACAAATTGCAAAAGATGCCACAACTAGTTTAGGCATTATTTTGCCCTAGCATAATAGCTTTTTCTATTTTTGTCCTTCCCATTTCCAGAATAGATGTGTTGCAATTCAAACCTTCATGTTGTCTGATGATATTATCTTTCAAAAGACATTTGACAGCCTATATACGTGTTCAGGAATATGATGAAAAGATTTGGTGCCCTGTGACACAGCACAATCACAATACATTTTAACCTTTTCTTTTAATGTCATCAGTATGTTTAACATAGTGGATATGTATGGAAATTTCTCCTTAAGAAAGCTTCAACAAAATTTGTGAATAAACAGCAATTTATCACATTCATCCCTAATGAAAAATCTGCAATTCTCATTTATGGACGTGTGATTGAGGCAAAGAAAATACTTGTTCTCGTACTATACTTCCAGAAGCTTTTAGAGAACCTTTAGATACCTATATTTATGTAATTATTCCTTCTATTTTTTGGTCTAAACAAACAATTTCAAATGCATTCATTTAAAATACAGTTACCAGTAGGAATAAACCAGCACACAAAGAAAGAAAGGTTACTGAAATAAATCTTTAAAATAGCTGAATAATAAGCTGAAGCAGCAGCTAAATAGCTCATTAAATATTAGTGGGCCTCGAGTGATGTGAATCTATAAATTCCTTTTACCAGGCCCTCAGTGCTAAATATATATATATATATAGTATTCCTTTCCATGAGAGATCCACAGTCTCAGCACCCCTACTAAAGAGGCCCCTTCTCCCTTTGGATCTCCACTGGCAGACAAATCCCAAGCTGGACCTCAGAGAGAATTAAGAATCAATAATCATAAGTTATTATGTCATTTGGATGGGATGCAAACCAAATGAATCCTGCACATAAAATACAGGAATCACTATGCAACACCCAAGAGGTTCCCCGACAAAGCTGCAATCCCAGAATCATTCTAACATCAGCTCTCCATTCCCCACCCTCATGGTGATTACAAAAAGCCATAACTGGAGTTTGCTGTTCAAAGCTATTTCTGTATCTTCTAGTATTTGGAGGACTGGTAAGCACCAACCAGGCCATTCATCTCAGAGATGGAGGGAAACATTGGCTTGTTTCCAAAGGGAAGTTTATGCTTTCACTGAAGGGGATACTTGATGCACCTTACTTTCTGTGATCACACTGTGCAACTAGCATGTCTCCTTGTTTAGACAATAAAGTAGTCTGACTAAATGATAAAAAAGCCCCAAACAGTTCACCATCACTAGGAAGTCTGAAGGACATGGAGATTTGCCAATGCTATGAGCACAGAAATGCATTATCTTATGCTTATGAAGATGGGGGAAAGATACTTGTTTAGGGACAGGACATTGTACACATTTATGGTCCAACAATGGTGGCTGACAATTCTTTGCACTCAGCTATTGGCCAAGTAAATGGTGGCCGAGCATTTTAGATGCTGGACTTGTCAGCTGGAAAGTCGGCAGCCCAAGTACAAGACACAAGTGCCGCCACACAATGGGGTGAGCTCCCATTACTTGCCCCAGCTTCTGCCAACCTAGCAGTTAGAAAGCATGTAAAAATGCAAGTAAATAAATAGGTACTGCTTAATTTGGTGGAAAGGTCACAGCATTACCCCAAGTGCCTTGGGGTATGGTCTTGCCAGCCACATAATCATGGAACAACACTGGCTCTTAGGCTTTGAAACAGAGAAGAGCACCACCCTTAGAGGTGGACACGACTAGCAGGGGAAACTTTCACCTTTTTACCTTTATTGGCCAAAGAGAGCAAGTATGGATTGACAGGAGGATATCCTTGAACTTTGTAAGTTCCCAATCATGTAAACAAATCATCTTGGCATCTTATTGCCTGAGTGGACCTGAGAATAATCAAATTATAATCTCAGGTCTATTGTAAACTTAATTCAGAAGGTTTGGAAGACAAAAAGCCTAAACTGAGTGAAGTCTGATCTCCCTGTTATATTTCAGCAGTACTTATCAAAAAGGAGAGAGATCCCAAGATTAGAATTACTGAGATGTAGCACACTGCTCAGCCACCTCAGCAAATAGCAAAGCCTCTCTTGCTTTTCACTTGAAAATCTAATCTGGAACCTGTCAATCACATTTTAACTCATGGCAGCTGTGTTTAATGTCTGGAACAAAAAGTCACCAACTACTGTACATCTGTAAGGTACAATTGCTCATTATTTAATGTGTAAAAACATGTGTGTGCTTCAATGACTGCCCCCCGAAAAGCAAAATTATATCCCCCTCCCATGAACTTTCAGCAGCATATTAATAGACACAGAAAAAAACCCAATCTCATCACCATTTTTTCATCTCCTTACCACAGCACATAAACAGACCAAAACCCTCTTAATATAAGCAGGAGAAAGACAGCAATGTGCAATTTCAATGTAAAACGTGTCTCTCTTGTATAATACTAGAACTTGAGGTCAAATGGTGCAGTGCTTCAGGCAGAAATCAGATGTGAAGAATCCACTGTCCTCCAGATGTTGAGCTATAACTTCTAGCACCCTTACCACTGGCCAAACTAGCTGAACTGAACTTCAAAAAGCCACAGTGTTGGGTTTGTTTAACAGTCAAAATATAATGACAGTTCTTAAGTTTAACAGGAATTCAGACCTATTAGTAGAATATACATGTATGTAAATTATTAGCCTTCCAAAGGGATAAGCCATCTTTGGGGAGAGCATATTACAAAATGGCACATAGCCATCACACACCCCTTATTTTCAAGATGAGCCAAGATTTGTCAGGTGCTGCCACTGGGCAGGACATTTAATTTAATTAGCTTGTCTGTTAATAGAGTAAAAGAAAGGGCTGCCATACAGGCCACGAAGGAGAACAAGCCTATTCATCCTTAGCCACTTTACTAATATCTTGGAAGGCTCATAAAAAATGGATTAGCAAAAAATCTGGGTGGGTGATTCATTTTCTCTCCAGGGTCCAAGCTTGAAAATTATCCCCTCCTTTCAGTGCTCGAGGCTAAAAACAAAACAACCTCTCTTTGTTTTATTTTCACAATAAAGCCAGGCTGGCAGCTGATCTCACACTAAGACTGTGTTTGCAGAACTTACAGGTATCTGAATCAGTTAGAGACTTAATGGTTGCTTTAAAACGATCAGGTCTAGCTGCAAAAATCTGGGCAACAGCTAGGTGGCTGAAGAGAGTTAACTTTATGTACTCTGCTGCAAACTCCTGGGGTTCTGGATTTCTGCCCCCCCCAATTTGGTAGGCCCTAGTTACATTCATGCAACATGCTAAGTACAATTATTTTTAATTCTGGCTTGCTTCTTTTGCATCTTAGAAAGTTTGCTAAACTATTTTGTTTGTTTAATTTATGGTTTAATTTACTCTGCAAATCCATAAAATGATTTAATTCAGTAACTGGGTTAAGCATGACCTGCAAATGCCAGCACTGTGTCCTCTGGAAGAGAAGAGAGCTGTTTCATGGGCTGCACTGTACTATATGTTACAGAGCACATACGATTCAGCTCTCTAGGGTATATCAGCTGTTCCAAGTCCCCTGCCAGCATTTGCCTTTTGAGGCAGTTGACTTCCTTTGCCAAATGGTACGGCTGGCCCTACCTCCTGCACCAAGATGCTGCATTTTAGTGCTGGCCTCAGAGAAGGAAAACATTTTCTTCTGTGAAAATTCAATTGTCTGGCAGAACAATTGAACAACCTATACTTCTGCCAGCCCACTCTCTCACCACTGGGAAATTCCCAGTCCTCTGTTTCGTGTAATTCTTTGTTATCAGCTGCAAAACAATGTGTTTCAGATGCAAAACTACTTTAATGAAATTGTTAGAACGTAGTTAAGAAATAGCAAAAACAGAGGTGTATCTTAAGAAAGATAAATTCTGCTTAAAACACCAGGGACTTAAATGAACCCTGATCCAGTTTATGACTTGGAAGCTGCAAAGCTAGCATCACATACAGGCAAATATTATACTGCAGCTTTATGCAACAGGGTGTTGTTGAAATCTGTTGGATTACACACCTCCCACCATACTCTGTCATTATAGCCATCTGGAAAGGACCAGATCAAATGGGGAAATGAGGACTGCTGTTAAGAATGCAACACTGACTCTTACACTCCAATTCTTTGGCCTAAATCATTGTGCTGGAAAAAAAGTTCCCTATTCTGTGTAAAGAAAGGTCAAAATAAAATATATAGAGTAAGCTGTGTTACCTCCCCACAAAGAGAGAGAGAGAGAAAGATTTTTTCTTCCATTCAATCATGCCGGATTTTTGAAGGAACTGGACAAATCCCAGAAGTTTTCTTGGCAAGGTTTTTCAGAAATGGTTTGCCATTGCCCCTTTCTAGGACTGGGAGAGAATGACTGGCCCATGATCACCAGCTGGCTTTGTGCCCAAGATGGGACTAGAACTCATGATCTCCTGGTTTCTAGCCTGATGCCTTCATCATTACACTAAAATGGCTTTCTCCACACATTTAAGACACCACTAATTAGATATCATCCCCACCAACTGTAAATTAACGCTGGAAAAGTTATCCTGATAGCATCAACCAAGTCCTTTTATTTTAGGGACAAAGTCTGAAGACCAAGCTTTGGCAAGTGACAATAGTCTGATGCTCCTGTTTTTGTTATCTCTCTCTGAAACCAGTTCCACTGATACATGCCATTGCAATCTACCTTTTCTGGAAGCAACAATCCCTGTTGATTGGCCCTCCCACAAGAAGTTTAGCAGGCCATTGTGTGTATATATTTAACATTTGTAATGATGGCCACTGAGTAAAACTAATATATGTTTGCACTGTTTCCATGTCCTATCCAAGACTTAACCATGTTGCTAACAAACCATATACATATATACTGTAGTATTTTGATTTCAGCTGGCAATCTTGAGGTTTTGATCTGTTGGATCTCTAATGAGCCTTCCTTAGCAGAGGTGCTACCTTATGGAATAATCATCTACCATCCTAAAGCAGGCCCTACCAATTCTTTGCTCTCTGTAATGTTAGGAAAGTCCGGTTCTTTCATTAGGCAACGAAATAATTGTCTCAGGAGAAAGTTGCCAAGGAATCACAGTGATAATTATTCACATCTTGCTCCTAATCCTGTGGCCATTCCTCTTTCTTAAAAGGTAAGATGTGTATGTGTCACACATTGAGAGCCGGATGATCTTGGATATAGTAGAGGACATTTCTCATAACCTAGGTTGAAGTGGGATTTGGCTGATATCCAATCCATTTCGGTACATGATACACAGCTGGAGGGGGCAAGGACCATGTTGTCCTTTGACAGGTTGAGAAATATCTTGGGACATCCTTAGTATGAAATGAAATTCTTCCTCCCACTTGAGACTTAACAGTGTCCCTGTTCCACTACTGCTTGTTCCCATTGTGGCATTTTGGCATTAGTAAATGCTTTTGTTGTAGAAATACCCATTATCTACTACATCTAAGTAGAAAAACAATTTAAAAACATGCATAAGAATTCCTTTCCTATCTCATGTTGTGATTCCTTTTTGTAATCATCCATTACCCTATCTCTGCTATTACCACCATGCATTTCTTCTAGGGCATTTATCATCTTAATTTGCAATGCAATTCATGATCTGGATGTCATTCATCATTCCCATTTACAGAGGGGAACTGAAACTAGAAGTGATTCATTCAGCCTGGCAGAGAGCAGGACCCAGATTGAGATATCTCTGCTTACTGGGCTGCATGCTGGCAGTTCAACTCCATTTTTTTTTGAGAGACAGTAAATTGAGGGAGCTTGGGGCAAAACCTAGTCAAAGCTGGAGAGGAAGTCTTGCTCTGTATATGTTTTGTAGGAACAGTACTATTAGATTAGCAGAAGAATGCTTGTGTTGCATAGTTGATGGGATTGGTTTGCTGCTAAATCCCCTTTACTTGAGAGAAAATAAATAATGATACCGTGGCGCTAATGGGAAAATATCACTGGAATAGCTCTCAAACCAATGGAACATCATCAGTGCAAGCAGCATGGAGTAAGCTTGACCTAACCTCCTATGCTTATATAAGCGTTCTACCTACTGTCATGTCTATGAAAGTGGAGGTGAGAGTTAAAAAACTCCCATCTGTCAAGTATCATCTTCTCTCCTTCAGCTACAACAGTCCTGCAGCCAATCAGTACAGTACAATATAAGCCGCACACCTATTGAAATCTATAGATACACTGTAGTTCTCTAAGTCCTTATATTGAGATGTGGAATGACACAAGTGAACTTCTAGTGGTACTCTTGCATTATGCTATTATACAGCATTATACAACTCCCCTTCAGTCAGATTATACTTATTTTGGTCAGTGACAGAGGAAGGGAGGAAAACAACACAATGAGATCTCCATTTCAGTTATCAAATTTAACCCTCAGTTCAGGACAGGAATCCACATAGGAAATACCTTTCATGGATGGCCTGTCCAACCAACATATCTAGTGCACAGAAATCCATGATATCTTTATACTGTGTAATTGTAAAAATAAATCTTCCTTGAGTTAGCTTGACTGTCAGAAACTACATGGAAACATTCATTCATTCAAATGCATTCCCAGGACCACCTGACTACAGAATAATTCTGGGTGATTGCACATTTTAAAATGTGTGCAAAAGAAAAATGTCAAAAAATTGATAATATTCACACATTTATGGAATACTAAGCTTGAATATTCTGTCCTGATTAACCAGCTGATTATTATTTTAAACAAATGGTATTTATTTCACATTATCTTAAAACACAATTAATGGACAACAACCCAAATGCCTCATAAATATTGGATAACAGAGGATGTTAGCATGTGCTGTTACAATCACCTTGCATATGGAGATGTAACTTCAGTTGAATATTAACTCATATGATTTGGTCTTGTCCTATTATTTCATATTTTTCACATCAGTAAGATTGTTAATAAGTTTCTGGGTTGATAACTACACAGGTTTTATGTTCCTATTTTCAAGAGACGGGCAACGAGGAATACTTTTGAGTAATATGATCATTTTTTATGGAGTTCTTCTGTTTATAGACGCTGGGCTTGTCAGCTGGAAGGTCAGCAGCTTAGCAGTCGAGACCCATTCAAATGAGCTCCCATTACTTGCCCCAGCTCCTGTCAACCTAGCATATCAGAAGCATGTAAAATGCTAGTAGATAAATAAATACCACCTGCAGTGGGAAAGGTAACACCATTCCATGTGCCTTGGCATATCGTCATGCCAGCCACATGGAAGCCTCCTTGGTCAAACACTGGCTCCCTTGTCTGTAAATGAGAGATGAACCCCCCAAGAGTCGGCCATGACTGGCAGAGGAAACCTTTACTTTTATCTGTTTCTAGCATAATTTCCTGAGCCCTTTTCTTTCTGTTTTATTATCATGATTATTCATTTATACCATGATTATTATTTAGTTGGAATAGTTAAGTTAATAAGATTGTATGTGTATGTATTTTTTCTTTACTAATTTAGTACAAGTATAACCAAAACCCCCCATAATCTATTGATTTTGTGGTTATTCTTTTTTCACTATTGTAATTTGCCTTGATATACAAATTAAATATCAGTTCAGGTTTTTCACAAAGGGCTTGTCCTGTAGATTCAGTATAGTCTTTAGGATTTTGATAATCTCCATTTAGAGTTGCTGCACCCATTTTTTGGTGTGGTTTTCTTTTGCATTCAGAATATAATGAAAATTTACATGACATGAAGTTCTCTGAGCACATCACATTATGGATGTATCAGGATACCATAGGTATTTCCTAACTGGTTGGATGTAGTCATCAGCTGCTGGCCTACAAAGTACTATTTAAATTAGACATCTTATTTAGCTCTAGAATATCCCAGGAGTAAAATTGGGCTTTGACTGCACTTGTGATATATTAGCCAAAATGTGTCAAGAGTGACTGGAATTGTGCTGTGACAGATAGAACAGAATGCTGTAGGTGATATGGACATGGAGAAGGCTGGGAATGCTTCCTAAAAAGCATTAAAAAGCCTCTGCTGACCTATGAAGGCCAGTGGAAATCAGTATCTCTGCATCCATCTGGTGATGACTGATAATTAATGAAAACTACAACTTGGAATACATATGGTAAAATAATGAATTAACAAGTGAAACGAGGGGAAGAAAAATAGGTTGTGTTGGGCACTTTTTAAAATAAGAGAAAGGGGAAAGCTTTAAGAAGCCTGAATGAAAATAGCCTGATCTTGTCAAATGGAACTGATAAATACAGGCGTGAAAGTGAAGATATAGATTTAATTACAAATGATAGAGTTTAATGCATGACAGAAAGGGTAAGTTGGTGACATCTAGATTGCTGTGGGTGTGAATAAAAATAGGAATTCATAAGATGGTTATAGTGGTATATTATACTCCATGAATAGTGATAATTAAAGATTCACAATTTGGCAAAAACTGCAACATTCTGAATGAATGAAGCCCAAGGGAAAAATTATTCTCATAGATTATTATCAATGGATAGTTGGAAACAAGACAAAAGAGTATAGAAAAAATATGTTTGGTCCCTTCAGAGAACAAAAATAAATGAGAATGGTGATTGGAAAGCATTTCATTTTAAAAAGGCTTGGTTGCTTCAAGTAAGTGGTATAAGCATAAGCCTACTCATAGTGCAAAGGCATTAATCCAAAAGTATGTTTGATTATTTATGATGAGAATTACAAATTGAGATGATGGTGATGAGAGAATAAGTGAAGGCCACAAGAGATGAAAGCTTCTCAATGTGAGATAGTGATTTTTTGGTAGTATTAAGACTAGGTTTCTCTTAACTGTTAATATTCAGGAAAAACTGATGGGAAGGAAGCAATAGTATCATAAGAATGCTGAAAACTTGTAAGGCTGTGGATACATAGAGTGTAACTAGAAAAAATATCTATGTGATTGACTGATGGAGTAGCTTGTTCAATAGGCGTATGGGATAACTGTATGTGTGTCTGAAAATTATTGTTCCCTGTTATAAATGAAAAAGTAACAAGACAGAAGGCAAAAAATACAGAGGCCTTGATTTGTTCAGGGTGCCTGATAGGATCCTGTCTTGAAAGAGGAATCAGAGAACATAATTTGGGAGGTTTATGTAGCTTTCATAGGAAGGATGTAGGAGGGATGAAGGCCAGATTTGTTCTTCTGCAGATAATTGTGAAATGCATTTGAAATAGTTTCTCTGGTGATTATAGATTTTGAGAAAGCATATGATAAAGAGATTGGGCTTGAATAAGGGAATGTTTTGCAAGAATATGAAGTTGGTTAATTAATGTGATAACAATAGAGTGTACAAAAATAAACTGAATAAACACAAACAAGAGATACCTCTCTTGGCACTGGATGGCAAGATTCTGCCCATCATGTCTGAATATCTAGAGAGGGTCTCTTTAAATCCTCCTCCCAAGGGAGTTAAAGGGGACTGGGCCATTCTCTGTGGTGGTCCCTTCATCATTATGTCTTTCAGCTGTATGCTTCATCCCTTT
Organism: Acrochordus granulatus; assembly: GCA_032468055.1. Taxonomy (NCBI): domain Eukaryota; kingdom Metazoa; phylum Chordata; class Lepidosauria; order Squamata; family Acrochordidae; genus Acrochordus; species Acrochordus granulatus. The sequence continues at coordinate 6,031 of JANHZU010010275.1, read as the reverse complement.
TCTCTGGTATTTATAGTTTTTGGTGGCTAAAAACTATAGCTTTTCAATAGGGTTTTTTTGGTTCCTAGCAATGAACAAGAGGCAATCCTTTAGTTATACAGTATTGTTGGTTTTTGTATATTTTAATCTGGTTTGAAGAGTTAATTCTGTTGCCATTTTTTATTAATGGCTTTATTGTACGCTACCCAACATCAGTTGATTTGGGCAGCATAGAAAGACTGTAAATGAATGAATGAATAATTCCAATATCCAGTAAGTAATTGGTAAATCAGGGCAGGCCTTTCGTGCAGGCGTTATGTCACAGTTTGGATCTTGCAGTTCAAGTTAGTATATTTTACATCTATTTCAATTTCCAGCATTTTTCAAGGGCAGCACCTCACAGAAGGAAATGTAACCAAGACACAGTTCCCTGTCACCAAATCAGACTAGTTCAAGATGGATCGTGGTTGATACATGGTTAGCCTTAATCTGCAAATCCAGAGATGTTAGAAGTTTTGCATATCTGTTATTTTAGGGAAAATGAATCTGTATCCCAAACAATTTCATCCTCCCTCTTTTTTTGATTTAATTTCAGCTTATCCTCTCTCATCCAACTTACTATTAAAGGTAAGCAGCATTCAAAGATACTTATTGCTTCTTTGGATCCAGATGGTATGGAACAATTCAGCTGGATGCCATCACTGTGATGGTGCTCCACTCCAGATGGTCTCTGCAGTCATTTCATGTAGATGCTGAACAAATAGGGATGGGAACAGACCCCCATGGGACACATAGATCAGTGGCTCATATGTTGAAAAGTACTATCCTAGCATCACGATCTAGACATGATCCAGACTTACAGATAGTTCAAAAGGTTCCCAACTATGACAGATTATATCAAAAGGCCCAGGAAAATATCTCAGCTAGGTATGTGCAATAGACACCACTATTTGTTAACAATATTAAAATTTAGTTTGAGATTTACTTCTTCAGCCAGCTTCTGTATGTGGATGAGAAGAAAAGTAATTTTGTCCTTCTGAGAAATGACAATATTTTGGGCCTGAGGTTGAATAATTCCAGCTCCTTAATGAAAAATCACAGCTGGAAGATTCTACAGGGTCTTAGCAGGAACATTTATTTCATGGGGATAAGAAAAGGATAAAATGTTGGTTCATGATCTCCAGAGACAAGTCAAGAGGATGCTGGCTGTGAAGAGCTGATATTTAGATCAAGCATAAATGGTCTGTTAGCTTTATTTTTTTTCCATTTTGCTTTTATATCAGAAATAATTATCCCAGGATGCCATACATAAAATTGTGCGTTTGTGAGAGAGAATGAATAACTAAACAGAGCCCTAAACTTATCTTTATTGTGTGCTATATTTATGGAGAATATTTTTCTTGCTACGATCTTGTTTCCATCATGGGAAGGCAAAACATCATTTTCACTCAATTAAGACAACAACAACTTTTCATTCTTGTAACTAAAGCAACTGAGAGTTCTGCTACTCCAAAGCAAAAGATCAGTAAAAATAAAATGTTACTCAAAACATAATCTGGTTCTATATACTGTACATTTAATTTCTATGGAAGCCAACAACTCCCAGGGACCTGAGCAGTAAACAAGCCAGCAATCAAATCTTAAAAATGCTCACATCAGATGGTCAGCAATTAAGATGACAATATCTGAACTACTGGAGAAAACAAATCATGGCTCTCATTAATTTAAACTGTTGCAGTTATATGACAAAAAAATTGCTGTTTTGGCAAATTATTCTGCCACAATGATGTATAGGAAACTAAAACAAGCTCATACGTAATAATAACAAAATAATGATCAACTAAAGGCAGAATAACCCTCTGGGTATATAGCCAGATAGAATGAATGCATGAGGAATGAATGGGGAAGAGATATTTCTTGCAAGTTAAATTAAAATCTCAAAGGTAGGGTGTGGTATTAACTGAGGCAATAAGCATCTAAGAGAGAAGTGCCCTAACTTCTGGGAAAGTTTCTGGATCTCATAACTAATTTACCTAGGTTGAACTCAGTATTGTCCTACTTCTCTTTCCCCTCTCACCAATATGTTAAAATAGCTGGATTTTCATGTTTTTGGACAATCATGTGTTTGATGTGTAG
>JANHZU010010272.1:9970-26131 GCA_032468055.1 Acrochordus granulatus | reverse complement strand
AGGAGGGCTAGGATGGATGCACTACCTCCATCCCGCTCTCGCCAGAGATCATCCACAAGAGCAACCAATACTGTCTCCGTCCCATGACCGGGCCTGAACCCAGACTGAAAAGGGTCCAGAAAATCTGTTTCCTCCAGGATCCTCTGCAGCTGCAAATTATCAAAAATCTTTAACATTCATATTTTAATTTACATGTTCATGTGTGTTCTTACACTGACTGTCCTAAAAGATGGAAGTTTTGAAGGATATGAAGAAAAACCACATTCTAATCCTCACCTCTCTGTAAGAATCATTTGGTTCGCTTTGAAACATAGATCAGATGAACTTTTTAGCCATCCTTGTTGATGTCCATGTGGAAATGTTTTAGGAATAAGATGTATGGCTGTAAAAAGTTACATCTTTATATTTAAGTGGGCTTTTTCAATGTTTTTTCCACTAGATCTCACCATTTCCTTTTGATTTGCTGAAAGAGGAAATTGAGAAGTATGCTAAAGCTGAACTTGTTTGGTGTCAAGAAGAGCACAAGAACATAGGCTATTATGACTACATCAAACCTCGTTTCCGGACCATTGTGAACCATACTCGACCTATATGGTAATGATGCTTGCTTTGGACATTAATTGTTACCTGAAAGCCATTTAGCACCAGGGAATAAGCCTGGAACCTGCAATGTGTAGAACATGTTCTGCCTGGTGAAAGGTTTGGTTGATTTCTATGGAATCTAAATATCCAGATTTAGACCGCATGGGTAAATCTGCTTGGAGCATCAATTTACACTAGAAATATGAAGGCTTGGAAAATAGGTAAGAGTGGTGAGGAAATTTGTGTGGAAAACACCCTGCTTCACTATCGCTCATATAGCTGGACAAAAGTTGGCTGAACTACTGGTTCGTCTTGTAAGATATGGATGCTATGGCAAATATTGGGGTTGCTAGTTATCTCCTGTATAATCAACCATTCAGTGGAAATAATAGTGTTTGCAGATATTATTACACCTACATTTCCTTCTGATACATATCCCTAATTTATATCCTCTTTCCTTTTGTATCTTAAGGTATGTTGGTCGTGAACCAGCTGCTGCTCCAGCGACAGGTAGCAAAAACACTCATCTTGTCTCACTCCGAAGATTTTTGGACACAGCCTTCAACCTGGAGGCCTTTGAAGGAAAGACATTTTGATCTTAATCCTGCGGTCCACTTCTCCATTATCTGGAATGCATGTATTTATGGAAGGAAGGCCAAGACCATAAAAAGGAAATAAAAGTTAGTTCAGAGCTTGAGTTTTTCAGGCGAGCGGTAGTCGGCTCCTTCAAAAAATTATCAAACTAGTTTCTCCTGTATGCTGTAAATGTTAGAGGTAATTTCTGATTCAATTAATTTGGCTTTAAGAATTGCAGCATTGCTACCTCTTAGTGAAGAGACAGTGGAACCATGTCTTGTGCTTTTGGGTACGTTCGAATTAGATTGGATCAGTATTTGGCAATATTTTTAGTGATCTCCTTTTCTTTGTTAACTTCCTGTATGTATAAATGGTTTATAGAATTGAGCTAACAATACCCAGATTACTTCTTAGGGTTCACTGGAAATACCATGCATTGAGTGTCTTGGTTATCAGAATCAACAAAATCAATACATTTTGTAAGCAAAAGTGATGCAGAGATAAGACAGACATATTAAAAATAGAATTTTGGAGTAACTGACCTACTGTGTGGGTACTTCATCTTGCAACCTAGCTTGTAATCTTCAGTAAAAAAAATCTCAAAAACCTGGCCAATATTATGTTGCCCAGAATATTGTAAATTGTAACCTAGTAATTGTAAGAATAATAAAATTTGCATCAGAAATATCCCTCCAGTATTTGATTATGTACTGTCAAGTTGGTGATGACTCTATGTGACCACATAGATTTTCTCCAGGAGGATTTGTCCCCAGCCTGGTCCTACAGGTTTTCCATCCATTGATGTGTATCTTTATATGCTGTATTTTCACTTTTGCTTACATCTGGAATGACCATATAGAAAGCTGAGGCAAAGGGCAAAATATTTAATTTTTTTCTTTTAAGAATTTCAAATGAATGACTGAATGCAGTTTAAATAATAATGAGTCTATATATGTCACAAGGAAGATCATCTCAGTGGAACTTGAAATATTTTCTGTCTTCTTTTCAGTAATAAATGCTCTTATAGCTGGGAACAGAGCAAAATTAAAATAGACATAAAAATTTGAAAGCATGGCTTTCCATTTTTATTGTTTGTGGATCATACCCTTCTGCTTCAAAAATAAAAGTATCCATGAAATGAAAAATAAATAATAAAATGTAATGTTATTTATGGTTTTATGACAGCTTCTTCTCTATAGTTGAGACTAGCATCCTGCTCCCAAAAATATTAACCTCCTTATTGTTGTTATTATTCCATCTTCTCTGTAGTTTGATTTGAAGTCTTTATAGTTTAATCTTGTGAAAATTGCTGGGCAGTTGGGGAATGTCTTTTGAACAAACATACTTTTATTTTTTATCACAACATGACTGCACTGAATAAACTAGGTTTGACGGATGCTACTTTACTATCCTCACTACTGCTGTCTGGAATGCCTTCAGAGCATTTTAAAGAAAAGCTACTAATTAGTAGGAAGCAATCAGTAAAAAGCATTGTCTGTTTTTTATTTTTAAAAAGTTTCTTAATTCTTCATGGTGCATATGATACTCAGCATTGTGAAGAAGAAATATCAACATTTTTCAGTTGTAGACTCAACATCTCTTAAGTAGTGTCCCAAATTTCACCTTTCTAGGCAGTCCTGAAGCCCATTAAACCCCTTTCCATAATTACGCAGAGATTTTTTTAACCCATCCATACAAGAACAAATTATGGTTATATTCTGTGCACAAATAGATTTATGGTACAATCCTCCATATGTTTTGTTGGCCTTTCCTCTAAAATGACTTTTAAGCCATGTCTCCTGACAAGTTGGGGAAATTCTGGGAGAAGTGAACAACTAGACAAGTTTCTCCAACAGTGGTTACCTGTGTAACAAATGACAATTTCTTGTGCCAGGGTGAAGTTGAGATGAGAAAAGTTAAACATTGCACTTGACTAAAGTACCTTAAGACTCCTCTTTTGAGAGAAATATTGATGATTGATAGCCTCATATCTAGTAACATGGAAATACGCTGGGCATTTAAAATATTTGGTGACCATATTCCTGCACACAAGAAAGGAAAATCTTATTCATGAGCTGGCTAATGAATAATAAACATTCATTAATCTTTATTACTAATAAACATTCATTAATCGAAATGTGCAGGATATCAATATATATATATTGAATATATAAGGTATACAAAGCATACCTTACTATATTGGCAAGACCCTAATAATAATGCAAGATGCTGTCAAATTCAATGTCACAACTAATGACAGGTAGGGGAAGGAAATGGAATAAGTAATTTTTTCCTATATCCAGAAAAGAAAATTATTTTTGCAAATCAATCAACATCCTAAATGTCCCCTCATGTAGTTACCAAGTTCTAGATTGACATGAGAAAGGTGTGACTTATGGTCTCTCAATGACCTGAAATAGGAACAGTGTGCAAGAGTTTACTCTGTAAGGTCTGCTTTATTTATGGTTAGTAGGATTGCAGAAGAAAGAGGCCTCTCATGAAGCTTAAGCACATATAGATGCAATACAATAGAGCTTTGATCAGTCCCTCCCCCTGTGGACACGGTGATGATTCAAGGAACTCTTCAACAGTTAAAGAAGAGCAAAGAAAAGCAAGGGGGCAGAAGGGCTCTAAATAATTCAATATAAAACATAAGAATGACTAGTGAATTGGAGAATATTCTGTTTTGGCATCAGGACAGGAAGGAAGCTTTTTTATTTAAACAACAACAACTTCAGTAGGCTTTTAACACAGCTTCTCTGGCTTCTTGGCAAAGAGGATCCAACTTTCCATCCCCTCCTGAAAGAAACGGAGCAAAATAGATCATAATTAATGGGACGTCGATGGATTTTAATTTGTTGCTTTTCTTAGCAATGAGTATATATTTGAGGTGCTGTATGACAATGTTGATGCCATTAGCTCTTACCAAAATCCAAATCATTAATGTTGCACTGAAAAACAGTCTCTCCATTCACAATCAGCTCCACATCATTCCAGTCTGGAATTTCTTCAAGAATGGTTTGATGCCCATCTTCTTTTAACACGGCTGCTGAAAAATTTAGCAGGCAGAAAACTGAGTTCATTTCCAAACCTGTTGTGATCCAGGGGGAGATAGCACACGAAGGGCATCACAAGATTAAGAATAGTAACCACGGGACCTCATTTGAGCATCACAGCTTGTTTTCTGAAAATCCTTGTTGCTCCCTGTCTGACTTGGAGGAAATAAAATCTCTCATGGTTTCTCCCATACATAGTTAAATAGGGTTTTTACTCCAGCTAGATTTCTGCACCCTAGGAGTTGTGCAACATACTGAATTTAGCAGGCAATAAAAAAGTTGCCAACACAGTGCAGATAAACAAATTTATTCAGTGATTTTTATTTTTTGGTTGTGAGCATACAAGCTTTGCTTTTTTGGAGATGCAGACATAATGTTTTTATTTTTCTCAGAATTTCACAGTTGTGGGAATTTTTATCTGCTGGCGTGGGTCCACTTCACAGAAGAATCAGAGTCTCTACAAGCCAACTGTGACCTCCCTCTGCCCCCTCGTTCTGATGCTGAATTTTAATTTAGCTTCTTGATGAATTACAGGAAGTTTCACCAGCAAGAAGTCCAGTTAATTAGGCTCTTGAAGTTTGGGCAAATGTTTGCTAATCTGGAAGAGATGTCATCAATGGCTTCTTAGTGCTTTCTGAAGAGACTTAATGGGCTTGTGCAATTAGCAAAATGCAAAAGGTAAACTCAAAGGGGGCTCTTCCTCCAGTGTTGCCACTTCTCCCATTCTTGTGACATTTTTCTATTCTGCTTTCCCCAAAATTAAAAAAAGATTATATTGCATAATTTAGTGAGTGCCAATAGAGATAACACCCCATGGTGTTGATGACCACAAAGTATATGCCAGAGCATGAGTGATGGTAATTGGACAGCATCTGTGGACATTTCTTCTTGAGTACCAATAACAATTTTCTATTTTACTTTTTCGTAAAAGTTAAGTATAAATTTTTAAATGTACATTTCACTGAATTTATGCAGTTAAAATTAATTTGAATTTCGACCAGAAAGCTCTTGCAAAAATAAAGCCTAACTTCAGTGCAAATTCCCATTAAGTTCACTGTTGGTGTGAATTCATTAGGGAAACTTCTCTTCTGTGATTTCTTTAATCACAAAATTCTTAGTTCTCCAGGGCTCATTAGATCTGTCTGAAAGTGTGACTTCTCCAAAGCGCAGTCCAAATTGCTTTGAAATCCACACAATGATTCTTTTCATGGCTTCCATTTAAAATATTGACTTTATGCACTGGGATAGTAGTTTAACTGGGAGTTGCTTTGGGGGTTCCTTTGCACTTTCAAAAGCAAGCTAGAATATAGTATAGTCAAGGATAGGAATGGGGTGGTAAATTATTTTTTCTCCCAGGTAGCTTGGATCCATTATCCTAAATGAACTCACCTTGCTAAGCAACTGCTATGATAGACTTTTCTCAGCTGATTCTACTGGGTGGGATAGGATGTATAAATCAAATATTACCAAAAAAATCTATAAAATTCCTCAGTGTTCTTTAAAAAAGCTAAATCTTGGTTTTATTCCCCAAAGCAAAGAAGATCTAATGTCGGTAAGATCATTGGTGCTAGATTTTATCAAGTCTCTCATTATATTATGGTATCTTTCTGTGTAAATTATATCATTTTCCATCTGGATATATACATTAGCACATATAGTTTCTATGCCACAGCAGAGGATTGGGTTCATATCATGGTCATAGAAAATGCTGTTGGCAATTGTGCAGCCCACTATCATAACAATGAACCCTGGCCTATTTGTCAGTTAAGTTTTAAGTTATTACTAAAGATCTGATTAGGTCATACAGTGGGAGCTGTAATTGAATTTCCCATTTCCTTTGCAGGAGGAATGAAGCCGTGGTAGGAAATGGTTGTAAGGGCCGCAGAATGCAGCAAGAAGTTCTGAATGCCTTAAAAATAATGAGAAAAGAATTGAACCCGTTCTCATGGACAGCTTCCCCATCCAAACTGTGCCACTTTCCAGAAAAACCAAACAGACACAAATTATATAAAAAGCAGTGGTTCTTATAAGAAAAGACATGACTTTTTCTCACGAGTGACGAAGCTGGTGGCAAGTTTTGGCTTTGGCTTTTCTTACTATTTGTTTTTAATATGCATCAAGAAGAAGCCAGTAGAAGGTAAAGTCGTCTTTGAGACACGCCAAAAGTAACTTCATGGTTGCATCCATGTAGCTCCCTTAGCAACAACATGGAAGTGTTTTTCTCTTCTATATTAACTTCTTCTGGGATGTTTCCTCCTGATTTCCCAGTCTCATATACTGTACAGTGTGAGCAACTCCTGGTGATCTCCCTTCCATGTTCTAATTTAGATGCAACCTTATTTAGCTTTATAAGATCATCCAAGGTCGAAGGAAGTTGCATGAAAAGAAGATTTGTTAAAGTGAACCTCTCTGCTGTGACCCCACAGAGCCACAGATTTCTTTGCTAGCAAGGCTTTTTAGATTAAACCACTTACCTAGGACCAACTCTCACTGAACCCAGGAACACCCATTTCAGTTCATGCTTCTTTGGGTTTTTTCTCTTAGGATGCCCAACATATCATTTTACACAGGTGTCTTGTGGAAGATCCAAATATATAATTGCTTATCTTTGCTTTGAAAACAACTGCTTTTGTTCTGCATTAAAAGCATTCACAAAGGCACATACAAAAATGACATGAGAAGTGCTCAGATGACATTTAATTCAGAAAAAAATTACTTCCTCTTTCTCACAGAGAGCAAAAGAGTTATTAGCTATTCTGAACTGTTTGCCTTCTTACCAATCAATAGGACAGAGAGCAGAAGACAGCATAAAGGTCCTCCCCAAAAGTAAGGGAAAACTTCAACTACAGCACTAATAAACCCTACCACAGTTGTTTTTCAGCAGAAGGGGGAAGAATTCTGTAGATATCCCTTTCTTAATTTATTCTATTTAATACTTTGTTCATTTTAGGGAAAATAATTTTTCTGAATCTCTGAAAGATTTTGATGGCAGAAGCGAGCAAGCAAAGCAATAGCAGTCCTTTAACGCTAATATGGATTTTCATCTTATTACTGCAAACAGGGATTGACATGAATAACCAAGACCAGCATAGTGTAGATGCCGAAAAGTCCTCCTGGGAATTAACCCATAAATTGACCAATTTCAGATAGCTATTGAAAGGGTTATGGTCAGTTGGAGGGTCCATTTAGCCTCAGCTGGGGCACTGTGAAAGGTGCTGCTCAGCCTCTTCAGCTTCTGAAGGACCACAAGCCCAGGGCTGAAATCTGTCAGCCCATTTTTATTCTTTTTGCAGGAGATGAAGGATGAGGTTCCCAAAGACCCACAAATGGGTAAAAATTATGCAGCCAAAATCTAGCAGTTTTGCTAATTTTTAGCAGTTGCGCGCAAAATGATGATGGGGTGTTGTAAATGGTGTGTGTGTGTGTGTGTAGGGCGGCCCGTTGGACCTGCCTGTGCCGCCCGCAAAGACAGCTGCCATTCGGATTGGGTGGGTAGCCTCCAGAACTCTTCCCTTCAGGCACTAACCTCTTATTTTACTTCTCCAACTCATTTTCTCTCAGCAAGAAACATGTGAGCGACACGCACCTTGCAAGCCCTCCAGGCGAAAGGTCCTGTGTTCCACCACCCCACAGCTTCGATAAGGACCATATCTGAGGGTCACCAGAGCATTCTTTGGCATTGCTGGGTCAGCTCTAAGAAGACTCCTGAGGAATGAGGAGGCAAGCTAAGGGTGGGGTAAAACTCTCCTCTGCTGCCTAGGACGTTCTTGTGGCCTTGACATCACAAAGCTTGTAGCCATGGCAAAGCTTGTTGTTTCCTTAGGGATGCAGAGTCACAAAGGAAAAGTGCTGGCATTCGATTCTGTGCTGACTTAATTTGCAGGGAGAGAGAGAGGTGGGGAAAGAAGGGAAAAAAAGCAAAGAACAGAACTCCAAATATGAAAATGGGTGGTATTTTGATAACTTGGTGAAGGTATGTAGACTTTTGTCACATGCTCAGATTAAAGTGATTTTCCGAACACGGGGCACTGAAAACACCTCAGCTGGATTCACAATGCATTCGTTTGGCTTTTAGCTTGGGGCTTGGGGTGAATTCAACCATTCTGTTTTCTGAACTATAGCTAAGTATCATAGGGAACCAAAATAAGGTGGGACCTTTTCTACGAAGATTAATAGGACTGAATGGAACACTACAAATTTTATCTGGGGTCTTATTGTTCCTTTTCAAATACAAGAGGAAGACTCTCTTCACTCCCTTAAGGCATTTGTTAATATCAACCACCAAGGTTGATAGGGTTAGGCAATTGTTCCAGGGATGGGGCCACCATTGTCTCCCCAGATCAGCTACAGGTCACAACTGACCATCACATGAAGAGGTGAGGTTGGAAGAGGGGGACCTTCTTTGGCATTCTACTACAGAATTGTGAGCAAGGCACCTGGAAGCAAATAACTTGTGTCCCTCAAAACAAAGAAGCAATTTGATGGCAAAATGACCAAATTTGAGGGATTGAAGAGTCTTTTAAGGGTGGGTGGTCTTGCAGTCTTTTGGCTTCCATTCCACTCTTATTTTGGGAGAGAGGAGACAACTCATTAAAAATCAAATCACTTTGTTATTGAGCTCTGGTAATGTAATGTTAGCCTTTGGGGATACATGAGTGGGATACATGGGGAGCTACTGTGCAGGTTGTGGATTGCCACTCTCACTGGAATTGATTTATTATATGCCATCAATTTTGATGCTGACTCTTAGTAACCACATCAATAGATTTTTTTCCTAGAAGAGCTGTCTCCAGACAGTGCTGTCAGGTGTGAAGGACTAGGCCCAGACAGTGAGGTCCAAGCTAACAGATTTATTGGCCCTGTATAATTACAAGAATTTGCCCCACTAACTATTGAACATCTGCTAAGATAAGGTTCAATGGTCCTCATGAGAGATTTGGTTTCTGACACTTGAAGATGTGAAGAGATTCCAAGCTGCCCCCATGCTTCATAGCCCCTTCATTGTCCTACAAGTACCTTGAACAGATGTGGCTAAAACATGCACTGCTTGGCTCAGAATAAAACCCACAACTATTATTTTATTTTGCTTTTTATTTACTACTTATTTGCAATCAACAATCAATGTATTCTAAATTCAGAGTATCAGCATAGAATGTGCAGTTCACTTCAAGACCAACTATGGGAATGATTTTACACCTGGGAACATAATATCTATAGCTCATATTAACCAAAGAGCTATAGGAATACACATTAGATTTGCCATAAATCAATACTATGTTATAAAAATAAAATATTAGTAAAATATTGACTTTAAATATAATATACCACACAATATAAAAAGTTAGGATATATTGTCACCTTGCTGGCACATCTGTAACTCCATCAGTTCATCTGAATACAGCTCTTATCATATCTAACCTGCAAAAAATCCATATAGTCATAAGATGAGGATAAAAAAACAACATTTTTTTTTCATCTAAAGGCCATCTGGATTTTTTCCACCCAGATATTTAAGTGAGAAATCTCTTTCATGTGTGCTGATCTACATATCAAGAAATGTAAAGATAAAAGATTCCACTGCCAGTTGTGGCCGACTGTAGGGGGCAGTGGTCATCCCCATTTCCTAGCTGAAGAGCCAGCATTGTCCAAAGATGCTTCCATGGTCGTGGTTGGCATGACTATACTTTAAGGTGCATGGAACACTGTTACCTTCCCACCAAATTAGGTGGTACCTATTTATCTCCTTGCATTTTTACATGCTTTAGACAACAAGAGCTCAGTCTGTTATGTGCCAGCTCTTGGGTCTCAAACTCAGCCGCCAATCTTCTGGCCAACAAGCCCAGCATCTTTAACCACTCACACCACTGCCTGCCTTCATATCTACATATCTACAATTTTTCTTTTGTATTGGATCAAACCAGATGAAACATTAACTCCTGAACGCAATTAACCTGTCTATTTTTTTCCAACATAAATAGTAGTTTTGATGTGCAGGAGCAGGATTGCAATGCATGGAGAAAATAACCCTTTCTCACACACATCACAATAAAAATCTTCCAGTCTGAGAAGAAAAAAAAATCAGAATACTCTTAGACTTCAATAAAATGTGTGTATGTGTGTAATATATTGCATAAATATGTAAAAGTTCTTACAAATAAAATATTACAGTTGCTAAAATCAAGAAGAGTACTTTTCACTAACTGCTTTAATGCTTCCAATCCAACCTACCAAGGCATCCATCTTGGGCTTTGTTGGTGACCCATCAAAGCTCCTTCAGTTGACCTTTGCTTTGGTAACTTGTCCTTCAAAGAACTTAGGCCAAAATTCATGGGCACTCTTACTTCAATGTGCATAATGACTACTCCAAAATCATTCTCTGGATTGATAGGTGAGTATTGATGGAAAACTACAATTGGTTATTCTGCTGCTGTTTTTCTGTCCACATTGTGTCATCAGCACCTTGCTAGGGCAGGGAGGGAAAGCTTGGTAATTAGCTTTTTTTTGGAAATCATATCTGCAGCTGTTTTAGGGTGCAATGATAATTTTTTTCCTTGGTTGGAACTTGTAATGCAGATTTATGTTTTATGGTAAGCCGCTGAGAGTCGTACTTGAGTTCAGCAGCATATAAATTTAATAAATAAATAAGATAATAAATAAAGTAAGGTAAGACCACATTCCTTAGAAATCAAGAGGTCTGACCTCTAACTCTCAATAAACTGATATTTCTAACTTCATCATCTCCAACAAACCCACAGAACACATATTTTGCAAGTCCATAATCAAATATGTACTTACATTTTCCATTAAGTTTGCATAGATAACCATGATATATATGTTTCTAAGTTGCAAATTAAAATTGCACTCTATTGCTTGACTACAGCTCTCTTTAAATGACATGAAAACTTCCCTGAAGTTCCCACAAAACATGCACATAAGAAAAAAAATATTATCACATAACAGAGAGGTTGATGGAAGGATGCGCAGAATGTAAATTGAGTAGATTTTGTTCAACAAAGCATAGACAAGCATTTTGTCCAAGTTGCAGATATCAGAGAGAGAGAGAGACTGAAACAGGACTTGGGTCAATACTTTGTCAATATCTTAAAATATCCCTGAATCTGGTCTTCTCTGTAACACCCTGTTTGAACATGAAACATGCTTGTTTCTGGAATCAAAGTCCCTGAGTCTAGAGCATTTCTGTGCGGCTTCATTCATTTCTAGGAATTAACTTGGGTTGTTGGGAAAGGTTCAAGAAAAGGAGATGTTTTTAATGTTTATTTTTTGTTAGCTGCCAAGTCTTCAGATTTCAGCGGCATAGAAATCTAATAAATAAATAAATATTGTACTGTACAGAATAAGTTGCTTTTCATTGCATTGGCCATTTCATGCAAACCAGATATTATATCACCCATTTCTCAGAAGAATTTTTAGATAGATGTGTGTAAGGATGGAGATGAGAAAGGAACAGCCAATCAGGACAAAATATAGTTCATATCTAGACAGATACAGCCAAGAGGAGAGAGGACTTAGATCACCCTTATCTAACCTGGCATTTTTCAAATGTGTTGAGATAGCTTTGGACATACCATACTGTGTTCAGTTTTGGACATTACCTTTTAAGAAGGATTCAGGAAAAAAATGAAATAGGTTCAGATAAAGGCAACCAAAAAGAGGAAGGGACTGAAAGTAGTGCTATGAACAAAGATGGAAGGAACTGGGCAACTTTAGAGGTGACATGACGGCAGGATTTGAAAAGGAGAATCAAGACTTATTCATAATTCCAGGATGCAAGAATAATGAAGTAAAATTATTGGAAGTTAGATTCTAATTGAAAGGGAAAATAGCCCAAATGGTAAAACAGCTTGACAGTGAAAGCAATGACCCAGTGTGATGCTGGGTTCCTTTATGGGATGTTTTCAAATGGATGCTGGACAGTGTTGGTTCTAAGGACTAGGGTGGATTCTACTTCCAGACCTAGGAATCTGAATTCCATCATTTTGTGACTGCAGCTCCATGAACTAGGAATCTGAAGAGTGGTGAGTTGGGGAGCCTGCCTTCCAAAAAGCCAGGACATTAAAGTAAACATTTCAATACAATCTACATTGACAGGCTGTATCACCCAGGATTATCAAAAAGTCTTTGCTGGAGATGTCTGGTATTGAAGTACAGTTCTAGATTGCATGCAAAGGCCTTCAACACCCAATAAGCTCTGATCCTTCCAAAAAATACCATTGTCCTGGCACATAAAATCCTCATCTGCCCAGCAAAGGCCATTCCTGGAACAGCCACATGGTCATGCTTGGATCTCTTACAGTACCTGGAATTGGAACCAGAATCCTTGAGGGCTAGATCTTTTTCTTGCATTCCTCCACTGTGCACTGATGATGTCACCCAACCCTAATAATGAAGCATCTGCAAGAAGACAAGCTCAAAGCACACCCAAAAAACAAACAAACAAACCCTGAGCTACATACATGCAACATCTTTTTTTCTAATAAAACAATTAAAACATGCAGCACTTATTACAACTCACCTGAAGAGAATATGAAACAGATACAATATCAGGTGAAGATTGAAGCATTTGAGCCGTTAATTGTGCAGGGCATTGAGAATGGCTTTGAAGGACAGGAGGAAAAGCTACTACAAAGGCAGATAGACAAATAAGAGGGGTCTGAGAAAGCTCAGGCTTTCCCAGGCCAAGAAAACCTGAGAAGAGGCTTTCAGACATGCCCTTCCTTAGTTCATATGAAGAGGAAGTGTGGAAGGAGAACAGGACATTCAGTCTCGTAAGATTGTTACTATAGCTGTTACAATGAAAGTAGTCCTGACTGTACAGCATTGGCTTCTTAGTCTAATCTACCTCTTAGGTTGACATTAATTGATTAATTAATTGATTAATTAATATATGATGCAAAATGGTCCTTGGAAATTGAAGATAAGGACAATGCCTTCTGATCTTCATTGGCTTGTGACCTAATTTTCTCCAGATGATTTTACTGCACTCTTGTGAAGGATAATTCCTGTAATGGGTACTGCACTCTTGTGAAGGATAATTCCTGTAATAGGTTCTTGTAAATACCTGACTAACCTTCGTCATCATCCATGGCACTCCTTGGCTTCTCTTGAGACCAAGTAGCACATGCAGCAATTGCTCAAGGGGGAAAAAAAGAGGGCAAAGTCATTCCACACCATTGGGAGTAGACATGTTTGCTTTGCTCTATCAAAGTAAACCCTATCAAAACAGGAGGTCACACACACATCCTTAGAATAACTGATAAGCATCTCTTTCTGAGAGTCTTGACTTGGAAATTGGGACTATTTTTTAATTAATATTGTTAGCACAATATCATTTATTATGTCTCACTGTATTTTCTGTTGTTTGCATTGGCTGCTGTATGTCTTTGTAGCTCTTTGTATCCTGCTTAGAGTGAAGCAGTTTAAGCATTCCATAAATAAATCATACAGAGAGTTGGAACTCGGTTGCATGGGACATATTGCACTTTCACCACAGCTATTTCTAAACTACTAGTGTGAACCAGTTGTTTCAAATTGCACATTGAAATGAATTGCATGTAATTTCATTCTTTGGGTCAGTCATTATTCACACATTTGCTCAGTGCAGCACTGAAATGTCAACTTTCTAGATAATTTAAGCTCCTGTCTTGACAAATATTGATAGGAATACTCACGAAAGAAAAATAAAGTTCTCCTGCCTCCAATAAATAGCTGGCATTTTTTTACAGAAACATCACTCTACATTAAGAACAGTTTGCAGAGAGGAGGAAAAGACTATGACACACATGGAGCTAGGGTTTGGAAGCAGGATGACATCCTTCTAGTTTAGCCTGGATGCTCGTTGAGGTCAAGCTACAGAGCTCCTTCAAGTCCATTAGACTTTCACTTATGGCTTTGACAAATTTGCTAGAAGAGGTCTCTGGACAGTTTTTGAAGCTTGAAACACAGAATAAAATATACTGTGACTGTGGATTGTAGCAAGCCCCATAGCCTTGAGGACTCACTGGCCCATAACAGCAGAACATCTCCATTGTGGTTGGAACCTAAATTCAAGAACAACATAATGGAGTTAAGTTAAAGATGGTTGGGTGAAATCATAACCTCCATAACTGTAGAGCCCTGGAGATACAGCAACTTTGAGATAGTCTTGGGTTTGTCATTTTGATGGTAAAAGAAGAGGAACATCACTAAACTCATTCAGGATCATCATCTTAAATTCATTGAAATTATTCTTAAATATCAATTGAGCTCCAAGTCAAAGATCAGACATGGTGCTTGGCCTTGGTTTTTAATTACTATAGAATAATAGAGTCATAGGGCTGCAAGGGACCTTGGAGGTCTTCTAGGCTAAACCCCTACCCAAGGAAAGAGTCCTTATACCATCCCAGACAAATGGTTGTCCCATCTTTTCTTGAAAACCTCCACCGAAGGAATACCCACAACTCCAGGAGGGAAGCTATTCCACTGATTAATTGTTTTTACTGTCAGGAAATTCTTCCTTTTACTGTCAGGAAATTTTTCCAGGCCGAATCTCCCTCTGATGAGCTTCCACCCATTGCCTCTTATGAAGCAAGAATTCTTCTTATCTGAACCATTTACTGGTTCCATCCCATGACTTTACTGCAAAGTTTGGGAATTATTTCAGTAACTTCTTATACAGCTCAGAGTTGCTCTTGGTCTGGAAAGCAAAGGCTAAGTGTCCACTTTTCTTGATACTAATCCACTTTGAATGATGATGACTGGGTGGGTGGGAGAACACGCTGGCCATTCAGTTTTTATAATTTGATCATTTTATTACGCATCTTCTGCAACGTACAGCTTTGCCAATTTAATCCAAATGTAATCAGATTTTGAGCACACTCACTGAATTCAGTGGAACACATTAGTCTTGGAATAACATTATTAGCTTATTTGTCGATTCTTTTTCATTGGAATCATACTAAAATGAAAGATAACTGTCTTTTCTTTGCCGCCTTAACAGGGAACGGCTACGGAGTGTACATTTGAGAGAAGGGTTTATTCAAATCTCAGAGATTTGTTACCTTGAAGAAGCCTTGGAGGCAAGAAGCTACAGACAGGACCCAAATTTCTCCCCCCCCCAGTTTGTTTGGAGTTTTATTATTGTTGTGGAATGCAAAGCTTTTATTGAAAGCAAGATGCTGCAGGTTAAGAAATCCTTATCTTCCTCCCTCTGTGGCGTGCAGGCTTTCAAAAGTGGCATTTAGCTTTTAATGGCGCAGGACAGGCCATTAGTCTCGCTAATAGAGTTACAGAAGAGGCAGATAAATTTGCTGTACACCAGCCAAAGGCCATCAGGCTATTCAGATGCCCTCTTTCTTGGAGAATTTATGTGGGGACAGCTGAGTTACACACAGCCGTGTCCGAAAAATCCACAGACAGCATGGCAAGATCAAATGATTTCTTAGATTCCTGGTCCGCCTTGTGCATTAGAAGCTTCCCTTCAACCATTTTTGAGAGTCAAAACATCTCTGGTCTTCTGTATCTCATGCACAGCCACAGTACTCCGGTGGTTAACACAAGTTGGTTTGTTAAAACTGCGCAGATACAAAAATACGTCAAGTTCATAGCCTGAGCATCAATAAGGATTCACAAAAGGAATTACTGTGTCTTGACTTCAGCAGCAAAGGACATAGAGCAGTTTGAATCTTCATGCTTGTAAGTTGTCTGCGCATAGAAAGGAACGGATCAAAACATTTGAAGCCTGCAAACTGAGCAAAGATCGAGTGTCTCTAGTGTTTCCTGTGATCAGCTGCAACAAGAATGTGTAACCTGGAGCCTTATTTGACACTCAAAGTGTTGCGGGGGGGGGGGGGGGCTGGGGTGTTTAGAGCACCTACAAAACCAGTCATAAAATTATGATTTAAAAAATATTTTAGAGAAAGAGAAATCTTAAATACCTGGGAAGAAATCA
>JANHZU010010271.1:0-11955 GCA_032468055.1 Acrochordus granulatus | reverse complement strand
GCCAGATGGCTCCAGAACAAGCATGCAGTATAACTTTCATTTAATGCTCAAGCTATGCTATGTTAAAAGTGGCTGGTATAAGCAAATAAGGAGCTGAACTCTGAACTGTTCCACTTCATTCTTGGTTTAGCCTCACTTTATTTTACCCTCTGAAGAAGGCTGCATAGGGTAGCGGCGTCCAGTGTGCTCCTAAACCCTTCAGCGCCAGCTCCTGAACCCTTTGACTGCTTCCTCTTCCGTTTCCTCTTGGCACAGAAGGAGGGCCATGGTTTGAACAGCAGAAAGTCAAGAGGCCTGTAATGGGATTGTGTTTCTGGAGTGGGCTCCGGGTGCGTCTCTGTTCAGAGAGCCTTTGCAATGGGGCCCTTTTGCCCTCAGAGGCAGCCCCGTTGTGTAACCGAGGTGCAGTTGCTCATGTCCTTAAGGCTGGCAGGAAAGGGGGTGGGGGTGCCGCAGCCCCCACCCCTACAGGTTCCCCTCCTGGAGAAACTCTGCATCCGCTTCCTCTCAGCCCCCCTCCCCCGCCAGCTCAGTTTGCCAGACTTACCGGGAAGGGGTTAAAAAACTGCAACCCCAGGAACACTCTTCTTGAATGACATGGGTTTTGCCTTACTTGGGGCGTTAACTTTCTGATAGTTTCAAAATGTGGTGTGTGTGTGTATAGAGAGAGGGAGGGAGGGGGAGGGATGAACAGATAGACAGGCAGACAGACAACAGATAGGATGGATGGATGGATGGATGGATGGATGGATGGATGGATGGATGGATGGATGGATGGATGGATGGATGGATATGATTGAATAGAGATAATAGGATAGATAGATAGATATAAGATAGAATAGGTAGAAGATAAAGATAAATAAGATAATGGATGGATTAATGGATCGATGGATGGATGGATGGATGGATATAGATGACAGAGAGATAGAGATAACTTCCCCAAACACTCTAAAAATCCTGCTTTCCGCTGGGACAGGCATAAATTTTCCTGAAGATCAGAGAACCCCGCCAGGAAGAAAATGCTGTCCGGTCTGCTGCTGCAGGATCATAAAACGCTCCCCCCCACCCCATCTCGTTCCCCTTTCCTAAGGGGTTGGGCGAGTTTCTGGAGGCTTGACGGTATTGCTCAATGCCCCCTCCCTTCCTCCCTCTCTCGCCACCAGCCACCTGCTGGGTCTTTTCCTTGGCTTTAGTCTCCAGGCTGCCCTTCTGTCTGATCATCCACAGTGGGGAGTGAAAAGGCAAGAGGTGTCTTTGCAAATTAAAAAGGTTGTATAAATGATAAGTTGTGATACAGAAGCCTGAAAGATAACACATGACGGCATGGTGCAACAGAGAAGTGCGCAACTCAGCTGTAAATCCAGTGCAGCCATTATAATAAAACTTCCACAGTTGTTTGTATGGGGAGTCAGAAGTGAGTGTTGCTCTCCACTTTCTTTTAATTTAATTTTAATTTCGGCCTGGTCCAAGAGCTTTGGAGGGGAGGATCTTTAAAGGTTAGCTTGGCCCAGAGGTGTTGGAGCGACCATTGAGGTTCAACAGCAGATGCACCCAGATGTGGAATCCTGGAAGGATTCTGGCCAAAGCTGGCATCCCACAGGTGCCACAAATACTTCGGCCCCAGCCTCAAGAGCAGACATGGTATCTGGTTGATAAGTGGCCCACACCTGGTTGTCCTTTGAGATGGTCACACAAGAACTTGGCTTCCTTATTTTCTAAGGTCAGATAGCTGGGAGGAGTGTCGGCAGCTGAGCTTCGCACAGGGGTTGTGCATCTTTCAGGCCCAGTCAAGACACTCCCCATGGAAATGCCATGTGGCTGGGGTCAAGAGGAGGCATTCCTCCGGCTGGCAAGATCTAATCTGCTTTTCACTAACTGCCAAGGGGAAATGGCAGAAATGCACAGGATGTAGAAACAGGAGGAAGGAGAATGACGCTTCAGCATATTTCTTCTATACCCGTGCATACATCCTTCTTATTTTCATCCTTCTTGTGGAGAAAGTCAAATCCTTTTTGATGTGCTGCCAGTTAATCGTTCGAATCTTGCTGAGAAACTCTTTGACATAAGCCGCTGGCTCAGTTTTCTGTAGCTCTGAGCATCACAGGGACATTTCTTACAAGCATCGTGTCTTAGAGATCCACCAGAAAGCCCTGTAGAAGTTGGACAATTAGATTTTGTATACTTTGCATAGTTTTATAGAGGGTGCATAGCTGTGACTGTGACCTGAACACCTGAATGCCATGCCCAATATGGGACAGGAGTGGGCAGACGAGCTTCTCTCGAGTTGTGGGGCATTCGCATTTTCAGTTGTGATGGTCAGATATGTGGCCATGTTTCCCTGATGCATGGAGGTTGGTACGCAACCAGGATTGTCCCAAGAATTTTGGTCGTCTCGCCTGTTTGAACACAATGTTGTGTTAGTGATATGTGAGAGAGTCTGTGCATAAGTGCATGCTTTTTTTATGGATTGTGTGTAGTTGATTGCAGTCCCTGACAAATGTTGCCCTCCCAAATCATAAGTCTGGCTGCTTGGCTGTTGGGCAGCTCTTCATGGAGCTTGTGCAAATCCTATTTTGTGATTTTCTTGTACTGTCTGGAAGGGCTCAGCAGGAGGGGCTCATCAGTCAGGGATGGCTTGATTTCTATTCCTGCTCACATATTTCCTTTTGCTTATTTTCTTGTCAGCTTGTAAATTTGGGACAAGATCTCATTTTTATTAATTTGTGCATTAACTTTCTCTGGTATGCACCATCCTGCATGGATTATTTCCCTAATATAACACAGCTTCATAGACAGATTTTAGACACATGTGCTTCAGTTGCTCTCCACCTCCCCAAATTCGGAGAGAGGGTGAACCCATCAGCACGCAAGCATATAGAGTATCAAGGAGTGCAAATTGAGTGAATCCAAATAAAACTTTGGTCAGCTCACATTTCTCTTCCGCCTGTAATGGTTTCCAGTGAGATCTGATATCCCCACCCCCAGGATCAGAGGAACAGGCCAGTACCAAAGAATTGCAGTCTGGAGGAAGCTCAGGGGATCAGAGAGCTCTCCATTAAAAATGGGGATTGATTACTTGATTGCTTCCTTTATTTATTTAACACTGCTTGCCTTGCAATAACTCTGCATCCTGGGCAGCATGCAATTTAAAAACTAGGAATAATACAGCAAAAGAAAAGGGATCATGACCAAACCCCCATCCAGTGGGGCGACCCGAAGGCCTGGGAGGACCCTCCCTGCCAAGTAATGGGGCAAACCCACTCGATTCAGTTCAGTTTTATTACAGCCCTAAGACCAGATATGAACAAAATAAAAAAAAATTACGTCCTTCTGTATATATGTATACATGAATCAGAGAAAAGCAATAAGTATAATGGAGTCTAAAAATAACGAAGAACACGGTTACTAAAATAAATCCAAATAAAATGCCATTAAAAGAAGTTCCAATCCTAAGTAACGGTGCGGTGTATCGTACCAATGACAGCACAGAACTGCGTGACTTGCGAGTCGTAGCATCAAATGGGAATTGTGCTCCCTACCTGGAAATTTCTTCAAGGCAGGATGTATAAGGGTCTGTCTACGTCAGATGGGAAGGACCAGACCCAGGCACCAAGATCCAAACTAACCGATTTCTTGTCCCTGCCTGTTTGCAAGAATCTGCCCAACGAACAGTTGAACACCTGTGGTGGTGAGATCAAGCCCAACGGCCATCAGGGAGGATGGGCCTGGTACGTTTGCGGGTACGTGGAGACTCCGGGCTGATGCCACGCTTGACTTCTCCCCCTGGCTCTGCCATCTCTTCTCCTGCAATCCAGAGTCCTCAGACAGGGAATGGTACACCCGCTGAACCGTCGCCGCATGGACATGACCGAAGACGCATGGGAGTACCCTTGAAACGTCCAGGAAGGACTGCCGGGGGCATAGCATCCAGCCTGGCTGAGCGAAGGCTTTACGAAATTTTAAAATTGGAATGGATGGAAGAGGAGTAGATTGGACCCGCCTTGAGTCTGCCCTCAGACAGTTTCCAGTTAGTGGGAAAAGACTAACCCAGCACATGCTAAGGATCCCGTAAGTCTGCCTGGGACAAGGCGAAGGGCATCCTTGCAGCTTGGTTAGGGGGCTAGCGGTCCGCTCTGTCTTCGAGCACTCCCAGCCGTCCATGGAGCAAGGCAAAGCTTGTCCTGATTACTGCTCTGTGGATTAGATGACTCTAGAACACGCGGTGGGTGACCATTGTGGCGCAGTTCCTGCTTAAAGCGGGGGGAGGGGCTGGTCTGTCTCCATCAAGTTCCCCTTTGAAGGGGTTCCTTTGTGCCCGCCCTCCACGGCTGATCAACTTCCTCATTAGCCAGAGACTAAGAGCTGCTTCCCATGTCTATGAAAGGCCCTCATTCTTTGCTCTCCGCTCCCAGCCACCCTCCCTGGACTTCCTTGGCTCACTTGCTTTGTTCTCCCATGCCTCCCGCACCCTTGAGAATAAAGCCATGTGCAGGCACATGCACACCCATGTGCACATCCACAGCATCTTCCTGCCTGTCCCCTGCCCATCTCCACCAAAGGAACTCAGAAGGGTGAGGCTGATGGCCATGACTGAACCAGCAAAGAGGGAAAAGATGAGTGCTGAGCTCTTCCAGGTGGGTCCAGGTGGGGTGTGTGCCTCCTTTAAAGCTGGCAGCCGGGCACTTCCTCCCCTGTGGATGGGACTCTCCTTGGCCCGGTATTTCTTGGACATAAGATTTCAGGAAGGGGCAGGGGCAGCAGATTTCAATCTGAATCCCTTTCTCCTTCCTGAAGATTCAGCCAACTCTGAGCCATCTTGTGAGGTGAGGAAGAGACGCTCCAGGCCAGGCATGCTGGAGGTTGCCCATGAGATGCCAAGCATAACCTACAGGCCAAGCAAAGCCAGGTCACCCTTTTGAGTTGGAAGCCCATGACATGCAACAGGAGACTTCCCTCCTCACACAAACCCGGACACATTTAAAAGCTGGAGATGTCCTGGTCTTCACTGAGGGGAGGTCTCGGAGGACTCAGCTCTGGGTGACCATCAGCCCCAGGAGTCAGGGAGCAATCCACCCCGAGGCTGACCCTGCCAGCCATCATCCAGAAGAGGGGCAAGATGAGGACCCCACGCTGGAAGCCCAATTTCAAGCAGCCGCCCAGCTTGGCAAGACCAACTCTGCAGAACTGATCAGCAGTAAAAGCAGCTCACCTAACCCTGTCCTTAGCTGGGCTTTGCCCACACTGGCTGGTATCATGCCAGCACCAGTCACCGGCTTCTCCGTTGGGCACAAGCACCCGAATTTGGCTCTGTGCTTTTGTGTCTCTGGATCCCATGTACCAGATGAACAGGACTTGAGCCTTTTGAGCCCAGACCAGCTGACCTCTTTGACTAATTTCTTGGGGCATTGGTCCTGGACTACGTTTACTGGGGCGTCACAGGAAGATTCGGCTTTCAAGGTGTTCATCGAGCTGCCCTCAGCTGCGTCCAGACCAGACATGATGGGCGTCTCCTGGGGGCCTCAGCCATGGTGTTCGACGTAAAGAGTTTCAAACTCTCAGGATGATGGGCTCTGTGAGGGCTGCAGCCGTGAGCTGGCGGCTGCATTTCCTGCGGGCTGGAACAAAGACATGTTTGGGGCCAGGAGAAAATCAGAACTAGCTAGAATTTAATTTAAACAAATGAATCACAGATGGTATGATTACTCACCATATATTTAATAATTTCCCCCTTCTGTTGCATAAATAATTGCCATTTGGTGGCAAGTTATAAGGCAAAAGATTAATGAGCAGATGGAGAGGTGTCATGCTTCTGTACATGGGTGCTTTTTCCATGTGCGAATGGGACATAATTCAGTGGTGGAGCATATGTTTTACATATGGGAAGCTCCGCATTTAATCCCCAAAGATAAATAAGGAGGACCTCAGAGAAGAAATTCAGTTGGGGGTAACTGAGGAGGCAACTTCAACATCCTCCTCCTCCTCAGAGAGCATGGAAAGATATGCTGGAATAAAACTCTTGTGGAAGGCTGCATAGATTCAGACAGCTCTGAGCCCCTTGATCTAAAGAGCATTTCTGGGCCATTTCAGGCCGCAGCTCAAGCATCTAGAAGGCCACCAAAGACCAAGTGAGGCCCACGCGACATCCAACCCATTCCTGCAAGACAATCAGCTTCTCTTCCTGGGTGAATGAAGAGCTCATGGCCAGAATGAGATGTGATTATAATTTACAAATTGTTCCCTGATTGCCTTTCTCAGAGGGGAGACAGGAAAGACATTGTTAATATGTGCTAATATGATGTTAACACAGCATATTAATTGGCTGTGATCCCCGCAATGAGCAAGCAATAGATGAGGATTGATGCACAGACACAACAAGCCTTCACACACTCTGATCATAACTAACTATAAGAACCTGAGCTCTGCCTGCTGGACCACCTAGTCCACTAGCCCGTTCTCGCAGTGACCACCCAGCTACGCAAGGAACCCCGCGGCTCTCCCAGCAGACGCCTCCAGAAGCAGTCAAGGATAACCACAGATGAGCCTCCAGCAAAGGGGAACTCGGCATCGGTCTCTTCCATTGGGGAACAGCTCTTACCATTAGGAACTTCTACCTGAAGTCCAACTAATACAGTATTTGCTTCCTTGAAATGTAACCCCAGCATCTCTTGTTCTGTGGAGTTCTTGGTGCTCTCTGAGCTTGGTTGGTTTCTTGCAGACTTTTCAGTACCAAAACTAGGTAACATCATCAGTGCTAGTGAGTGTGGGGTGTTGCTCCCTATTTATACGCAGTAGCTTGCCCTGCATAAACAACGAGCAAACCCCCTTCCCTTCCACCACTGATGATGTTACCTAATTGGGGAGCGAAATGTCTGCAGGAAAACATCCAAGCTCAGAGAGCACCAAGGACCCCTCGGTTCAACCCTGAGCTGCAAATACTCTCTTCTCTTGGTATCTCTCGTTATCCCTTTTCAAGTAACTCTGAGCCGTCCTGCCCCTTCGGGCCTCCCCAGTCTTCTCTTCTCCAGACTCAGCCTGTCAGATGCGTCCGTGTTCTTCCCCGAGTCTCTCTTCATTTTGTGATCTCCTCTTCCAGTTTGTCAAAGCCTTCTAGGTGCGATTTAGCCGATGCAGAACAGAGAGGAGCAAAGACTTCTTTTGACTTTGGCATTATGCACCGGTTAACGCAGCCTGGAACTGTCCTGGCTCTTCTTGCTGCTGCATCCCACCACCGGCTCGTGTTCAGCCTGTGATCCACCAAGACCCCCCAAGAGCCTTTTCTTTTCTACAGTGCTACAGTCTACATGCAAAAAAAAATCTGTCCTCTCTCCTACACTCCCGGGGATGTCTTTGGAAGATGTTGCCATAAAACCCCAGTTGAAGGAAAAGCAGAGGGGATGGGTTCAAAAATAAAAATAAAAGAAAGGAGAGCCCTCCCCCCCGCAGCAATGTTCCACTTGCCGCGGCAGCCAGCCTTGGTTTCCTTCACACCTGTCTGTCTGGCAACATCTCCTAAATGTATTCATTTGTTAGATTTTGAAAGATGCCCAACTCCAAAAGGATCAGGCCAACTGAAGGGTCGTGGGGCTGGCTAGAAATTCTAGAAATCCCTGGGCCCAGAGATACTCCCCAACCAGCCTGTCTCTGGGCTGGCGTTTGCTCCCCAAGTCCACAGTGCCACGGGCACCCGATGGTTCACAGCTGCAATCCCTGACAACATTCAGACTGCCCCTAGCCCCCGTTCCGAAGCGTGGCTACCCCCGGGCCTTGGCGGGAGCTCACTTGTGGGACCCTATGGTTGGGCTTCTTCCGGGGACCCCGGCTGCGTCGCATCTGTCTTATCGGAGTGGCTGTTTTGCCACGTTTTGCAGATTTCCTGTTTATTAAATTACTATGCCTCCCATCTCACTGTCCAAAGCAATACAGTAAAAGCAAGAACATAAAAGATTAAAACATTAAAATTAGCAGGACATGAGATAAAACTTCCACGCATTGTTAGCTGCCAGAAAGGCAGAAGTGAGGCCCTGAGATCGAGGCCGATCTCGCCTCACCGGAGGCACCGTGCTGCGGTGGACGAGCTCAGGGCCCTTCCGTGCTTCCTTTACTGAAGAGGAGAAAAAGAAGGCAAGGTCAGCTGCATGCCGTCTGTTTTCACCCAGCGAATATTTTGATTTATTTCTTTAGAGTGCTGGGATTCAAGGTATTGATCAGGCTGCCTCTTATGCTGCCCCCAGCAGCACCCAGACCAAATGGGATGGGCGCGTCCAGGTGGCCTCAGCCGTGGTATTCGTGGCACGTAAGCCCCTAAAACCTTGAATAAGAGGAAAAGACAAAAACGAGGCTTGACTAGGCATTCCTCCCCACCTGGGGGTCTGTGGGGATCTGCATCCATGGTTAGCAGAACACAGTGGTTGCGTGCATGGAAAACACCATGCCCCAGAAGATACACTCAGTGCCACAGTAGCTTGCAACACTCACCCACCGTGGCTGGTCACCCTCTCCCCACCCTAGTTAATCCAAGGCTCAAGAAAAGGCTGGACAGCCGTCCCGTCTGAGAGATGGTATAAGGACTCCTGAGCCTTGGGCGGGGGTCCGACTAGAAAACCTCCAAGGCCCCTTCTGGGACTAGGACTCCCAAAAGCCTCCCAAAAGGCTTTTGGCTTTGCTCCATGAACACTTTACACTGGCAGCATCTCTGCAAGTCCCCCCAGCATGGATCTTTCCTGGCTTCCAGTCTAGGAGGCCGCAACTAAAAGGAATTAAATCTCCTCCAAGCAGGGAGGGACCCCTTCCGTGCAGATGTCGCATCAAGGGGCATTTACGCTTACTCCTCTCCTCCCCACCAGCCCACATCACTTGCTTTTGCATTCCCAGGGGTCGCTGCCGTCATGTCCAATGTGAAGGAGATGATGAAGGGAATGGAGATTAGACGCACCATCGTAATGGGCAGAATGGTTGCGCACTGTATGCAATGCACCTGGGGGGTTGTTTGCCATGTGTGATCTGGCCTCCTTGTGCGCAGATGTGCGTGTGTGCATGCATTTTGTCTGTGTGTGCGCGCGTGCATTGAGAAGTGGTGTAAGTGTGGAGGGGTGTTATTTGGGGCTGTCAACGGGCTCAACTGCAGAAATCAGCAAGTGAGAAGCGGTGCAGCTTCAGCTCCTGTCTTATGCCGGTGGATTGATGCCAGGGACAGATCCCAGCACAGAAGAATATGCTACTGTTTGTCACGATTCTTTGAGTAGAAATAGTAAACTTTATTGCGGCTGTTGACCAATTTGTTCTTGAGAGGTTCTGCATTTCTTCTGCTTCAGGCTACGCATGCGCGCGCACAGGACGGAGAGCAGTTTAGTTCCAAGTCTCAAGCGTTTACTGCTTCTGGTAGGCAGAGGACTGTGTGTGCCAGGGCACATCTCATGGCCATAAACCCTAAAGCAAGGCTGGCTGGGGAATTCTGGGAGCTGAACTCTAGCCCGCCTTAGAGCTGCCGAGGTTGAGAATCAATTGCTCTTTGCAAAGAGGTTGACTATGAGCAAAAGAGTTTAACTAACGAGAGTGACCGAGCCGATCTGGAGAGACACGTGGCCTCTTGCAGCTCTCAGGCCCTTCCTGCTGCTGTCTTCATGGGCTCCCAGAAGCTGTGAGATGCTGGAGGATTCAGTGTCCCTCTTTTTCCCTCAAGGAAGGGTTGGGATTGTGCAAATCACAACAGAGGCAGACCCATTCCTATCTGGGACATGTTGTTCCCTGTGGCTTACACTGCTGAGAGTATGGTGGACACCGCAATGGATGAATCAACACCACCAGGAGTTGGGTGAATGGCTTCTACAAGCAGTGGTCATAGGTCTGAATCGACAACCATGGCCCCTTCTAGGCCCTGGCAGTCCCAGTTGTGACACACATAAAAACGGCAGGACTTTGATTGTATGACTGCAGCCACCATTTTGACTTCTTTGACACATCCACGTACAAACCAGGTTCTTTCTTTCACTACATAATTCTCCATCCAGTCGCCTGCAGACTTTCTGGCTTTCCATCTTTGAGGGAAGACTTTTGTGATGGGAAGTGTGGGCAGCCGGACCAGTTTCTCGGGATGGATGGATGGGTGGATGGATGGGTGGATGGATGGGTGGATGGGTGGACGGCGGGCAGCAGCAGCAGCCAGCGCTGTTACAGCTTCCACCCCCTCCAGGCCTAAAGTAAGCTCAAAATCACCACCCAGAGAACTTGGAAAGGGTCTTCCAGAACCTCACTGATGGCTTTATTGTTAGGGGCTCCTTGTTAGATTTCTACGGCCACCCAACTCGAGCATTGTGACTCTGGGTGCTGCACAACAAGCCACGGGACAAAAGTGCAAAAATCAACCACATAAACGATCCTGATCGGCAGTCCAATTCTGGACACGCCTCGGACAGGAACTCCGGTCCTCTTGGCCCAAACTTCCGAGGAAACCGTCAAGTTTTCCCTGCCTTCTAAAGGCCAACAAGGTCAGGGCCAACCACGTGAGAAGCAGATGGGCAAAGAGGTGCCCGTTTTGGAAGGGAAGAGGGTCAAAAATGGCACCACGGAGTGCACTCGCCTCGGCGTAAGCGCTCCACATGAAAGCCAGCTTCAGTCGCGATGACAGGTGACCGCTTCCCCAGGGACCCGGGCGTTGCGTTCCCCGTTCCAAGGGAAAGACGCCGGCGTGCTTGTGTGGCTTTCCCGGAGCACTGAGGCAGCTCTGCCCCCTTGTCAGCAGCCATTTGCCGCCTCAGCCTCTGCGTAAAGCCGATGCCAACCAGGGTAGCTCCCTTGACAACCTGAGGGCCCCCAGCCCATCACCCCTCACCCGCTGCATGGAGGATAAGCAGAGGGGAGGGGAGCATGACTTTTCGTCGAGGCAGCCTGAGATGCGTGCGGAAAGCCGTCCTCCAGCTGGCTCGTGTGCACTCCAACAGCCCACCTCATTCTGCAAGAATCAAAACAAAGTTAAAGTGATGGAAATTTCCAGTATTTGAGTCAACCTGAATTTAGACAGCAGCACGAAAAACATTGGGGGCTGGATTTAGAATTACATGAATTAATTACGTTACTGATGCGTGTGTGCTATAATTATTCTTCATAGAATGATAACTCTTCTCCCACCTTTAAAATAAATTGATTTCACCATTCCCAATATCTCACACGTCCAAACCGGCTCTTTTCACAAGATTCCCCCTAAGTAAGTCATAGCGACACAGCACCTTGTATAAACTCTGAAACTCAGTTAAGTTGGGTAAACACCAAGTAGCCATCAGAAGACCCAGTGGAAACTCCTTATTCATACAATACTGTACATGGAGAGACTCAACCATTATTTTGTCTGGGAAACTGTCAGCATCCTAAATCCACAATTTAGGGAATTCCTGGGAGCTTGGCACTCAGACAAATCAGCCATCAACAGATGTATAAAAATAATCCACATTTACACACCATTCAAAAGAGACAATTAAAAACTAAACAGGAAACAAAACCACCAGAAAACCTCCTTGCCAGCAGCAAACACCCAGATAAGCAGGGATTAACTCCAGACAAACAATCAAGCAGAACACAATAAACTAATCAAGCAGCTGTTATGGAGACAGACAATCAAGCAGAAAACAGTACTCTAATCAAGAAATTACCAAGGAGGCATACACACACCCCACCAAGGGCAAACTGCTGTATATAAACAGGGAGTAAACCACAATCACTAGCACTGGTGATGTGACCGAGTTGGATAATGAAACCTCTGCAAGAAAACAGCCAGGCTCCTGAGCTGCAGATATTCTCTTCTGTTGTTGTCAGTTAATTAGCCCGGACAACCAATCTAGAGAGCCAACTAAGTCCTCTGCGCTTCGTGAATTGCTTGGCCGAGAGTTTGTTCAGTCGCGCAGTCGTGTCCGACTCTTTGCGACCCCATGGACTGCATTACGCCAGGCCCCCCTGTCTTGCACT
>JANHZU010010269.1:0-10435 GCA_032468055.1 Acrochordus granulatus | reverse complement strand
CTTCCTTCCTTCCTTCCTTCCTTCCTTCCTTCCTTCCTTCCTTCCTTCCTTCCTTCCTTCCTTCCTTCCTTCGCTTTCTAATTGTACAAATCTAAAACAACTTAGTCTTTATTGGACTATTTGGAAAGCAGTGATAAGCTATAAATGTTCCCCTCATTTTTTCCCATATGACAATTTTCTTTTCCTACTTTCATGGATAGAAGCAATTTCTTTTCCAGAAATGACATAAATTAGGATAACTTCATGTAACTAAATTTCACCAAAAGTTAAGCATTCTGATTCAATACAAAATCCATATTACTGATAATTTAGTCCTTTTGAAATCAAAGCAATTAAAAATAATGATTGTATTGGCCATTTTGGGTTCTTTTTTAAATTATTTGTTCTGTACTAGCCAGGGTATTTCAGTGAATAAAGTTTTAATCTCTGATAGTACAAAAAAGGCGTTTTCCAAACATTATCATATTTGTTTCAAGGTAAATGAACTTTATCAGCAATAATGATTTCAGTTCAGTCTCCCTAAGATTTAATGGTATGGCTATATTTAAAGGATTTCTCCTTTCATAGAAAAACAGATTCTAAATTAGATCAAAATTACCATAATAACTTTATTATTTTTATAGTTTATATTATTAGAAGTTGTATTGCAGCTTAGTTCATTTTATTGGTGTTTTGGACATCAAGTCTCCTGTGCTAACTGGGCTGCTGAAATATAATTTTCCTCTCTTGCTGTTGCTAGGCAATAAGAATTCAAAATATTTTCTGTTGATCACAAACTTGCATCTACATTATGTTTGGATGGGAGGAAATGAATTAGACGTGGGAATGTAGAAATATTTATTTTGGTTCAAGCATCTTTTAAAGGGAAGTTGTTTGAAAAACAAAAGAAAAAGATAAGCCAACGCTCTATTAGCCACCTTTCATTTGTTTTCCATAATATGCTTTCTACAACATGCCAAGAGTGAGTATGAGTATACTTTATGGATAAAAAAAGGTGCACTGTAAATTAATGAGCATTACAGGTAATCTGCAATTTGTTATCATTCATTCAGGGATTGTTTGAAGTTATAATGACACTGAAAAGGTGACTTACAACCAGTATTCACACTTACAACCATCTCAACATCCCCATGATCATGTGATCGAAATTCAGGTACTTGGAAACTGGCATGTATTTCCAAGCGTTGTAGCATCCAGGGTTACGTGATTCACATTTGTGACCTTCCCTGCCAGCTTCCAATAAGCAAAGTAAATGAGGGAAACTGGATTCATTTAACAACTGCATGATTCATTTAATATCCATGGCAAAAAAAGTTGTAAAATCTAAAATTATATCTCACCACATTTTTTTATAATTCTATATCAAAGACTACTTGTAATATAATTTGTAACACTTGAATTTACAGTTTCAATATTAAATGCATTGATTCTGTAGGGAAAAATAGGAAAATTGATTAAATTCACCTCAGAAAAGTTTTGCTATTTAATTATACAAGCTAAGCAAGCAGATCTTTTTCCTGCCTCTACCACCACATTTCACAGATAGAAATGTCGATAATATGTTTAAAATTCATAAGAAAAATTAAAAAGATTCCAGGGTATATGATAGAAGGTAGAGTATGGGTCTGTGCATATCTTCAATTTTTTATCACACTTTTTTGCTCTGAGCTAAGGCAATTTACACAGAAAATATTTTATTTTATCCTCATAACAACAACCATGTAAAGTTAGTTTTTCTGAGACCAGTGAAAGGGAAGTCATCTAGTGAGTTTCCATAACTCAGGATTCAGCTTCTACTTCAATACCTTAACTACTACACCCCATTGTTTAAGTAGATTACAAATAAATAGGTTATTTTTTTCCCCTTTGGCTACTTGTTGTCAAGGATTTGGTACTTTTCACCTATGCATTTTTGAAGAAATGTCTAGTGTTATTAACAAATCGATTAATAAATATCTCCCATGTAAGTATGAAGCAACCAAAAACCCATATTGAAATATTAATACATAACAATAAACATTTCTTTGCCTATTTATTTAACTTAATATCTCTTTGAGTACTGAGGGCTCTTGTTGGTTTGCAGTAAAACCTAATTCAAAACCTAAAGTATTAAAATCAACTAAAACAATACTTAAAATCAGTTATAATCAAGATATAAAAACTTGTTCAAAAGGATGTGTTTAGGACCTTTTAAAAACCAACGAGAAGTACATTCTAAGGAATTGGAGTGCATACAGAGAAAATCCCACATAAGCCACCAAAGATGAATCATGACAACTGTTAGTGAACTTCCTCTCATGAAACGAAGAATACAGAAGAAAAACTTTCTCTCAAGGAACCTGAACCCAAGCAAAAAGTAATAACCAATTTTTGGAAACAAAAGTGAAATGTTTACATTGTTGTAATTTGCTCTTTTTTAGTCTTTCCATCGTCTAACCAGGCTGATGAGTTTTAGGTTTCCAGGTTATATCCAAAGGTAGCCCCACATTGAAGTTTGTTAAAGTAATCAGCCCTGGGAGTTTGCTAGCACATGCATAATTTAAAGAAATGTTTGACAAGGGTAGTATGGATGAAGAATGCCATTTAAGAGAAAACAGAAGAAGTTGAACTTAGATATATATTAACATTTTATTAGCAAAGTAACATGACATCTCAAATGTGTTCGGATATAATAGTTTTATTAATATAAGTATGTTGAAAAACAAATCCAGATATTTAATATTTTATTTTACCATTTTTATAGACTGTCATTCTTCAATAAGACTCTTTGCTGCTTTTCTGTTTAACAGTAGAACCAACTATATTACTATAGTGGATTAAAACTAATATTCCACATTGTCCATTAACAGCAGCAGACTATTTCATATTTTTATCATTTATTCTCTTTTCTTTCTTGAAGATACTGTGGGTATAAAGTACATGGAATAGAAAATACTAAAAATTGGAAGCTTAAATCAAGATGATTATGTAGACAATCAGCTTTAAAGGAAGTTTTATTATACTTCCCTATTAAATTATACAGATTTTATATTAGTTATATATTATTTAATACAAGACAGTGGGATTCTTGCAAAATAAAACACTAAATAGTGAGCTGCCACATTTGCCTAGATAATAAATGTTATAGTATTAGAATTAGAGATGATTGCACGAGTTGATTTTACCTTTCTGTAGAGATATTTCAAAGGCTTTATGAAATGAAGTTTCTTCTCTGATCCATATCTGTTTGTAAAAGTGGGCAATTCAACTTGCTTTACAAAATGTAAACTCATGGAGCACAATGATAAAATCCATTCAAATTAAAATGGATTGAAAAGAGTACTGTTCCTATAATGTAGTTCCTATCCTTTTCTTTTAGAGTTAGATGAATTCTGTTGTGATCTAGAGGTTTTCTGAATGTTTGCAGGTCAGATATGTTACTCTAGATTAAAAAAAACAGAGAAAGGAAGTGATGTGATGTCTACTGTTTCTATTTTTAAATTAGTACATCCCTTCCTGATTTGAGTGAAGCTTGTTCTAAAATATTTGACTAAGATGGGAAAATAAGATAGGCATTTTGTTCTGTGTTCTGAATGATTTTTGAAGAGGACTAATATATATTTATTATGGAATGTTCAGGGTTGTGTTCTCCTCCTTGGATGAGCTAACACGATAAATTACAGTAAGCTATTATAAAGATATAATTTTATTTCTCTTTTCACTAACAATTTGTAGCAGGGAGAAAGGTTCCAGTTGACCATAAAAGGGAGGGATGGCAAAACACTGTTGACCCTGGGCTGAAAATTCTCCTTGTTTATGCAAATATGATAGGAGCTTTGCTTGTTTTATGTTAGGACTGTCTTGTCTGAGGGGAGAAAACTGGTAGTTTGATGTGTCCTTTCCCATACAGGTGGCCCATCTCTGGCTACAGAAAGAATTACACTTTGATTGAACATAGTCTCCAGTTTCCAGTCATGATTATAAAAGTAACACTGTTTTGGTTTTGCAGAAGAAATTGGTTGATTTGCTTTTAAACCTTCAAGCTGGATGTTCTTCATCAAAGTTTCTCTCCCAATAGAGAAAGGCTTGGATATGTTTGTCTTCATTTATACACGATCCACCACTTGAATGGTAGCTCCATTATCCTTTGAGTTATCCTTCTTTGTTCAAATTCTGACACAGTGATTTTTACTCTCTTTCAATGTTGGAAACACACACATGCATGTACTATACACAGAGAGGAACAAGAAAAGTAAATCACACTGCATTGTTTTCCAAACTATGCTTTTCTTAACTTACTATAAATAAATATGAAAAAGGTGTTATAGAGAAATCAGTCATAACATTAACACCTTGCTCTGTTCTGGATATATATAATTTTGATTTGCTATTTTAAGAATCACTCAAGTAAGGAAAGTTAGCACAAGAAATTGATGTGATTATGTCATATAACATTTTAGAAGTACTTGTATCAAATTCTTTTAGATACTAATGAAGTATATTCATGTAACATTAAAAACATTTTTGTGTAATAGAACTGTTTCAAAATTTTAAATTAAAAACTGCTTATCAATTTTTTTATTTTTGTTTTATTATATTATATATGTGACTGTCTCAATGAATCATAACTCCTTCAATTTGTGAGCAGTAACAATTTCATGTCATAGTCTTAGCATGACACATCCAAATGTTTTTAAATATTTTTTTTCTTCCATTTGTTTCTTAGTCTTAAATTGCAGCACAAATCGCTACCACAGACTTTTTTATAAACATAGGAACAGTCAATTTCTTGAAGACTGTAATCTTAGCCAATAAATATTCACTGAAAAGACTTGATATATCTATTGAAGGCTAATTGAAATTGAGATTAGTCTCACAGTGAACTTAAATGACGACAAAACTGGATTGCCTCCCTTTCTATTATAATCCCCTGATTTCAGCAAACAGTAGTCTAAATGCTTTATAAGTATATATTATGTAAAACTAATCAAAAATTAAAAATACCAAAGATTTCTTTCAGACTAGTCCAAAGGGGGTCAACTAGATTAGGTTTGTAAGAATCAGGGTTAGGCTGACACTAGCTGTTCAATTCCATGAGACCAAAGAAAAACAAAAGTGCTGTACATGAATTCATTGTTTACCAGTTTTTGTTTTTCTTTCCTCTACCTTTCTCTGCCCCTATATTGTTATTAGAAATTTGATTTGTAAAAAGCGTTAAGGAAAACTGTAGAAATAAGAATCAGCACTGGATAATGTCAGCAGATAAAGGGGCAGAAGAAGTTTAAAAGAATAACCAGGCTATCTTTTGGTGAAGTGTTTACCTGGGATTGTCCTATTGTATTCTATATAAGAACTACTATAAATATGTGCTATTTTTATATTTTTCATCTTAGCAGCTAAACAGATTGCAGGACAGAGCTATTTTTAAAAATATGTTTCTTAATTTCCAAATGTATTGAATTAGATTAAAATTTACAAATTGGTAGATCAAGAATCCCACCTTAGGGACAAAGGAAGCTAGATGACTTTGGGATACTGAGATTCTTTCAGCCTTAGGAAGGAAGTAATGGCAAACTACTTCTGAAAAAGCTTGCCAAGAAAACTTCAGGAGTAGTCCAGGCAACCTCCAAGAATCAGACATGATTTCATGGAAGGGGGAAAAAAAACTATTTTCTTCACTCAATCAGTGCTGGTGATGCTTTTGCAAAACATTGTGGAAAGATCTGAATGATTCTTCTAATCAAATAGCAAATTCTATTACACAAAATGGAACCATTCCTTTAGATCAAGAATGCTAATCACTCTTCAAGCCATACTGTAAGTTTATTATTACCAGCCAGCCAGCTCTTTACTAATACAAGCAATGTATAATGTGTCACTAGCACTTAGTATCTGTAATCAATCCTGCAATGCCTAATGGGAAAAATATTTGCATAGTATAAAATGATGCATGTTTTAATTGACTAGTCATGCAAAATAAAATGACATGAAAATGAATTTCTATTAACAATAATGAACATTTGACTTAATTTTCAGATTCCTTAAACATCAAAACAGAAAGCTGATTTATGAAGAAACATTTAACTACAGAGTTTAAAAGTAGTATTTAGGAAGATCGTGTTTCTG
The DNA here is from genome assembly GCA_032468055.1 of Acrochordus granulatus. Taxonomy (NCBI): domain Eukaryota; kingdom Metazoa; phylum Chordata; class Lepidosauria; order Squamata; family Acrochordidae; genus Acrochordus; species Acrochordus granulatus. The sequence goes on along the minus strand of JANHZU010010269.1, from coordinate 4,330 downwards.
AAAAAAATAGTAAAAGAGTAAATATTTTTCTTCGACAATATTGTGAAAAGTTAAACCACATCAGGGTTTTCTTCTAAAGTAATAATGAAAGCAGAACAGTTAGGCTGCAAATTGATTTCCATTCCTGTCCTTGTTTCTGCTATTCTTCAACACAGTGGTTTATAATATAAGTTTCTAATGCATTATAGTTTCAGAAACAGCACATTTTCTTTGATAACATGAGTCAATAGTAATATTCTGGCATTTAAAAAAGGGTGAGATGATAATTTAAAATCAGAAATTATATTTGTTTATAATTTTGTTTAAAAATATTGCATTTCAGAGAAAGTATAAAATACAGAAAAAAGAAATGGGGAAGAGGAGAAAGAAAAAATGGAAGTACAATCAATAAGAGAAAGAGTTATAAAACTAAATAACTTCTGACTTTCTTTGGTGTAGATACAAATATAAGATACAATAATCTTTTGAACTAAATTAAATTATAGCATACAATACTTCTGTAATCAATAAACAAATTTAGTCTGCAAATCCCAAAGTTAAAATTTTATTTCTTTCTGTTTCACATAAAAAGTCATAGAATGGTTTCCAGATAGAGGTGAAGCTGGGCAAAGTCTTTTCTTTAATCAAAGTACTCTACTCATCTCTATCAACTCTATTAACTTCACTATTCATTCTCCCATTGTGGATACTTGTGAGTTTTACCACTGCTGTGTATATAGAAGCCTTGCTGTTATTATCATAAATAAATTTTCAATCTGTTTGTCCATCAAACCTAAAATAAAAGCCTCTGGCTTCATTTGTACATTCAGTTTAAGAATTTTCTGAATTAAAATGCATATCTGTTTCCAATAAGTCTTATCTTTTTTACATGTCTACCAGAAATGGTAAAAAGTACCTTTAGATTGTTTATTTTTCCAGCATACATCTGACATACCCTTATATTTCTTTGATAACATATCAGGTGTTAACAATACATCATCTTTTAAAATTCTCTTTAAATTATCATTCAATATAAATTTCAAATATTTACTCCAATATCAATGCAATTCTGCTTTATTATTATTGGGTAAAGTTTGTCAAATTATAATTCTTATAATATAGACATGCATGGTTTTATTCTTCACTTAAATTGTCTTTCTAAAATCAATGGGACCCTTAATTAAATAAGACTGATTGTAGTATTACCCAAGATCTGAGTTCTATCTTGTGTTCCAGAATTACTGTGGTCCCATCAATCAAAATAAGAAAAAAATAACCAGAGATAAGTGTTCAAAATAAACTGTAAAAGAGCAATATTAGGAAATTAGGAACATTTCATGTCAGGCAGCATAAAAAATTAATTATTAATAATACTTTTGATTTGTTCTTGGTCAATGACTGAGCATTGTTTGACTTCCTATTTCTGAGATGCACAAATATGTAAAACATTATCCTTTCTCATAGTGTCGTGCTCTCTGCAAAGGTTGGGAAAAAATTGAAACATTCCAGATCATCCTTAAGCATATTTTAAAGGGATTTCATATGAACTGGAAGAAAGTAGCTGTCAGGGTTCTTTCTCTGGGTCAGTAAATATATTTGATAATAAATAGGTAGAATATTTCTACTAATAAAAAATAAATGAAAGTATCCAAGAAAAATACCAGTATAACTGATAATTTTATATCTGCCTGCCTGCCTGCCTAAATATATTCTTATATTTTTTTCAGATATTATTAATATTATAGTATTAAGAACTATACATGCAAAAAGGATGTGTGGTGGTGCAAGTGCTGGGATGTTGGCTGGAAGATTGGCAGACTGAGTTTGAGATCTAAGAACACCACATAACGGGGTGAGATTGCATTATTTGCCTAGCTCCTGCCAACCTAGCAGTTCAAAAGCATGTAAAAATCCAAATAGATAAATAGGCAGCACTTTTGATGGGAAAGGTAACAGCATCCATACACTTTGGTGTACAGTCATGCCAGCCACATTACATGTCTTTGAATAATGCTGGCTCTTCAGCTATGAAACAGAGATGAGCACTGCCCCTTATAGTAGGCCATGACTGGAAGGAGAAACTTTTAACTTTATATATGTAAAAAATAAAAGTCAATATAAACTACAAAAAATACAAAGAGAAAAATAATTAAAGAAGAAAAAGGGAATGTGAAAAAAGAAAGGAAAAAGGGAAAGAAAAAGAAATAACTTCCCCTTTCATCCCAGTAGGTAACAACAATTTTATAGCTTATCACCATTTCTTTTCTCCCAACAGCTCATCTTTTAGGTAAGGAAAGAAAGTATTGGTAGTTAAAGTATTGGTAGTTAAAGCTTTAGCTTTCTCCAAAAGTGCAGAGGCCTAGATAGTTTCCATGTCAGCCCTGCTGGCTGCCATCTAGCAAGACTGCAACCTGAAAGCCTGCCACCATCCAGTTGATAGGCAAAGCTCAAGCAGAAATTATAGAGCAAAAAGTCCTTTTACCTATAGCTTAAGACAGTAGCTGTAGATGTAGTGACATATGTAAGGGAAAGACATGGTGAGATGGAATCTAGAGCTCTATGAGCAGCAGAGCAAAGTAAACAAGAAAGAGCTGAGGGAGTGAGGCCAATAGATAAGCTAAGCACATTTTTGGTTAGAGTCTAGCCTATTTCTTGGACAGTCTATCTGACCTGAAGAATTCAATAATATTAAAAGTATTAAACAAAATTGTACTTTGTACCTTTAAAGCATACCCCTGCTTAGCCCTGGTGGTTGGACTTTAGAAGCTGAGAGGCTGACAGTGGGTTCAGAGAGGGAGCCATGGGGATTTGCTGGACCTGCTTCAGCAAATCATTGTCTTCAGCACTGCTGGCATCACCTTCTCCAAGACGATTCTCCCTCGATACATCTGGCTCTACTTCTTCCTTTTCATCATCAGAAGATAATCCCAGCAGGCTGTAGTTTGCACACCCCACCCTCCTCTTAATTAGTCATCTTCTCATGCAGTCTTCTCAAGAGTGTTATATCTTTCTTTTAGAGGCATTTTGCAAAAGCTGGATACCCAAAAAGGGGATGATAGAATGGGTAAGCTGATACTATCTCATATAAAGTTTTGATAACTACTAGGTAAAAGGTCTATAATAAATATATGCATAATTAGGAGGATGAGTAACTACAAAAAATATGTGACTTTTCAGAAAGCTACCTGAAGTAAATCTCAGTAGAGACCTTGCCAAGAAAGGTGTTCTGTGGCAGCTGAGGAGCATCTTCAACTGCCTTCAATCAAAACAAGTATAACCCAGCTTCCACAAGAATATCAAATTCTCTGCCATATTAACACACCTCTACTGAACATTTTCCATGAGTATAAATATTTTCTCTCTATATGTGTATGTATGTATATGTATGGAACATCTTGCCCCATGGAGCATCTTGCCCCTCAAGCTGAGGGCTGCCCCCTCCCTGATGGCCTTCCAGAAGGGCCTTGAGACCTGGCTCTGCAAGATGGCCTGGGGCTCCAGGGGGCGTTCATTATCATCCTGGAGGTGGCTGGTGGATTTCTAGCCATCCTCCCCCCCTTTTTTATATTCGAAATCTGTTTAGCCCACCTTGCCTGTCTGCCAGGTTTTTTATTTTGATTTTAATGTTTTGATTTTATTTATTTGTTAATGTTTTTAATGAATGTTTTTAGAGTTCTTGTTTGCCGCCAAGGGTCTCTGGATTTCGGCAGCATGTAAACTTAATAATTAATTAATTGATTAAATATAGCCTATAATCGACATAGGTTCATTAACTATACAAGAGATGCTATCAAAGGGATTGCTGAACAATTAGAACTTACTAGCAAAATGGCTTGGGAGAATAGATTGGCCTTAGACATGTTGTTAGCAGAAAAAAAGGAGGGGTTTGTGTAATGCTTGGTGACAAAGGATGCTGTTCTTATATTCCCAACAACACTGCTCCAGACGGTACTGTTGCAAAAGCCCTACAAGGACTAGCAACATTATCAGAAGAATTAGCTGAGAATTCCAGAGTGGATACCTCAATAACAGGATGTTAGAATTCTGGTTTGGAAAATGGAAAGGGCTGGCACTCTCAAAAGTAACTCCCTTGGTCACTGCGATGGGAGTCCTGACAGCCCTGGGATGCTGTATAAAACCTTGTGTCAGAGGGTTGACACAAAGACTAATTGAAACGGCTCTAAGCAAGCAAATGCCTTCAAGCCACCCCCATATGAGGGACATATGATGATCATGAATGAGGAAGAGGTGGTTATTCAAAGAGAATGTAAGAAGATGTTGGAAACTTTAGAACAACATGATTTTCAGGAGGGTACAAACGGAGAAAAAGAGTAAAAGAAAAGGGGGGATT
>JANHZU010010268.1:306905-322271 GCA_032468055.1 Acrochordus granulatus | reverse complement strand
AATACAACACATAATACAACAATATGAAAATACAAACAAAAAGAAACAAAAATACAACAATAAAAATAAAATTTGCAAAATAAAGGAACAAGATGGGGGAGCAGAAAGAGGTGAAGCCACTTTACATGGCTGTCTGGCCCCCAAACTAATTAGCAGAAAACACATTTTAAACATCTTAAAAATGTTTTGCATATGCATGTGTGTGTTTGTGCATAAATAGATAGATGGACAGATAAATTTATTTCCATGTTGGAAATAATATTGTTTCAGGTAGCCTTTCTTCCAGTAATTGTTCAGGACAAGTATTAAGATATAACGTAAGAAGAAAGATGCATAGACAATGGTGCAAAAAAATAGTGTAGCTGCCCAGCCACTAATAATAAGCCTGCTTCCAGTTGAATTATTTGTTTAAAAAAAAAATCTCCTTCCTTTTGTCATGACCCCAAATATGCCACAAAAATTTAGAAATTATATATCTATTAGAAAAGATTTGTCCCACTGATTAGCTAGCCATCATATTTGGAAGTGCTAGGCTTTGGGGCTTTAAATCATTCAGATAAAAGTTTTTCTTCAAAAAAATATTCTGAAGAAAGAACAGGTTAAGATTTCCTTATAGATTTGAAAATCTGAGCATCTTGTCAACTGTTAAGTTAAACAGTTATGCTTTGAAGCTTATATTCTGTTCTCTTTTCACACAAAGAAAGAGAATATGGCAACTTTGACATTTCTGTGGGAACACACTTTTTGCAGAGAATTAAAAAATGGTATAGGAGGTGGGAAGATCAGCTCCTTAAGATGATGCCTGCAAAACGAAAGATGTAAAAATAAAACCATCAGTAGATGGTATTCTGTTCCAGTGAGTTTGTATCAAATAAATTCTGCTCATTCTTTTCAGTGCTAAAAGGACTGTGGAGTTATGGGCGTCATACATAACAGACTTGTTTAGTCATCTCACTTTTCCAGTTGTTGCTACTTGGAATACTCGATGCCACAGTTCCCATCCACCTTAGATGAATTTGAGGGGTGTGCTGGCCTAGTGGTTAAGATGCTGGGCTTGTCGGCCAGAAGGTTGATGGCCCGAGTTCAAGACCGAGGTGCTGCATAATGGAGTGAACTCCCCTTACTTGTCCCAGCTGCTCCCAACCTAGCAGTTCGAAAGCATGCAAAACTCCAAGGTGATAAATAGGTGCTGCCTAAATTGGTGGGAAGGTAACAGCATTCTGTGTGCCGCGCCATCTAGTCATACCAGCCACTTGACCACGGAAGCATTTTTGGACAATGCTGGCTCCTTGGCCATGAAACGGAGATGAGCACCCCCCTAGAGTTGGCCACAAGTGGACAAGGGAAACCTTTGCCTTTACTATTCCACACAAAACAGTGGTTTTCTTTCTGCATCATGCATCTAGATGGGAAATTATCTGCTGCTGGAAAACAGGATTAAGTGTTGTCAAAAATTGAGTCACAGAAGTTCAGCAAACTTTTTAGGCCACTGCATTATGGAATAACTGCAGATTCCAAGTAGTGTTCGAGAACATCTTCACATAAATTGAAAGAATCCAAGTACAAGGGACAGCCTGTAAGTTCTCCTGCTCCAGGAATGGTTGCAACTGGCAAAGAAGTCCTTCTGTTGCTCCTTGTTCTTCAACAGGGATCCAGCAGAATCCCCAGATGGTGTGTGGGCAATCACAACCCCAAGCAGGACCAAAGATGGAATTCTACTGGAGCCCATTGACTTCGAAACTAACAGTGATTATGTCTAAAGTCCCCATCCTAGACCCTTACATCCTCAGGACACTTGACTGTATATTCTGCAGGTTTCAGGTGGAGATACATAATTGGGTATAATCTGCATTTTGACAATATCTTGTCCCATGTTGATGGATGACCTCCTCCATATGGTTTCATGTAGATGGGGGAGGAAGGGAGAGAAGACTAAGCCCTAAGGTATGGGAGAAAGAGAATACAATTTCTTTGGAGAAATGTACAGTTGGCTGAACACACACAGAGAGATTTATATTATTTAGTGAATATCAGTTTTTCTGGAAATACAGCAGGCATTATCGGAAGTGTGGAATGGAATTCTTTGAGTCTGGGAACAGGAATGACCAGCAGCAGGAAGCAAATATCATGTGTGCAAAGTACACATGGAAGTTGCCAAGATTTTGCACATTACTCCCTTTTCAATAAATCAGATGGATGAGATTCTGGATTTCTTGGCTGTGATCAACTATTAGTAGAGGCCTGATTGATAATGCTGCTTCAAATCGGGAACTGAATTGAATATCCTGCTGATTCATTGGAGGTGTTTTGAGGTATACCTATAACCTCTTTACACAAATTCTCACTGCAATAAAAGGAAGATAATGGCAAATGCCTAGCCATTCTGGGACTGATTAGTAAAGGCGGCTTCTTACTTGGCTCCAAAGCTACGTCTGGAAACGTCCTTAGTACATCAGTGACCTTGGAAATGAAAAACAAATGGGAAAGTATGTTAGTCTTTATTTAGTTGTTCTATTTCATGTTCAGCACTTAACTTTAATATGATGTGTTATGTTACTTTCTCTTTTTAATGTTCCTGTTTAGATTGAAAACAAATACATTTTGTTCATTTATATTGGCTGTTGTGAATAATAACACAACAGTGCTGAGAACCTTGAATATTTACCTTGCTATTGCAAATCTGTTGTGGTTGTACAAGTTTTCTGTGAAATACAAGCAATCCTTTCCTGGTGTAACTTACTCTTTACGACAACGTAAGACGCAGAATCACAATGAACATGGTACCCCATGTTGAATGTTGTGCTTATATGTCTTTTGTGGTTAAGATAAGCTCTGTGTGATGTTAGCCTTCTTTCACAGAGTACACAATTCCAGTTCTGTACTCTATAGCTGTTAAGTCACCACAATTCTCTTGTAAGCTTTCTATGTCGCAGAAAGATCAGAAGCAATAATGTAATTTCAGAATGGGTCACATGGTAAAGATTTGACCTGATGTGGCCTCTAGAGCAGATGGGCTGTGGAAACCAGCCTGGTGGCAATTTTGAAAGACGACGCCACTCTTAATTATTCACGAAGTATCAGTGTATACTATGCATACGGTTTCAATTTTATTCTAAAGGGCATCAAAATTGTCTGATGAATTAAATACCAAATAAAATGATGTAAGCAAGAGTTATCATGTAGTGGTTTGCCACAGGTACTTTTAGTTTGTGTATAAGCATTGGCTCTACCTTGAGAAATGTTTGCCTTTTCTATAATAATGCCCATGCTTAATTGAATTATCTTGTGCACACAACTATTTGGGAAGCTATATATAGGTCTGTAGTGTACAACCAACCACTTTAAGATGATAATGTGAACTGCCGTATAATTGGCTTTCTGTAAATTTGTTTACATTTATTTCAAATCTAAAGTATTCCTAAAGAATTCTAACATTTATTTGTTTGCAAACAACTATATATTTTAATAAAGTAAGTAAATAATTTTTGTTATAATGATAGGTCAAAACAATGTGGCATAGAATAAAATACACTGAAAGAAAATTACAATAAAAAATAATAAAAAATGAAATGTACAAGCAAGATAAAGCCAGAGCGACAATTAAGAACTTAAAAAGGCTTTCTTATTTTAAATGATGACAAAGCAAAACTTTTTAAAAAAAGAATATTTGATTGCTATGATTTAGGCAAAGGAAGAGACATCTAAGAACCTGGGTACAAAAGCAAGAACTGAGTAACATGACATAGTTAATGCATATGGAATTTAGCCTGAGTGTTGTTGTTTTTTTTACAAAACAAATGAATTTCAACTTTCTGATTCTACAACTTTATTTGGAACGCAAAGCTGTCAAAATCTTTTTTTTTTAAGTTCAGGAAACCTGTGGAGAGAAATGAGTACACATTTAAAGGTCCTAAAAGAAAGGTAAGATGTAAATTGAATGATCCAACTAATTACAAGGGACTTTTGAGTTTTTCAATTGAGCTTCTAGCCTGGTGTCTTGATTTTCTTGGCTGTACTACAAAAGCGTTTTGCCATTGTCTTCTTTCACTCTATGTTTTGATTTCCTTGTCCTATTAAAACTCTTTTAATAATTTTTTTGGAATGGAAAACATTTCATACTGCAGAAATAGCTATCCAGGAGACTGCACCATTATTAAAGGTTTTTAAAATTCAACAATCTTGTCATTGTTAGCATTATAAAATGATGAACTTTATACAGCTTTGCAATATACAGATCAATTACTAAATAGATCAGGTACTGTATAGCAGATAGAATTTTCTATAAAGTTTGGAAAACAGTTCATTATAATGGTCAGAATACTATCAGCACAGACCACGTTGTAATAGGTGGCAGAGTAAAGTTATCTTGGGGAGCAATTAAAAGTTTGGCACAATGAGTAAGGTAATAATTTTGTCATCACCAATAGTTTAGCTGGCACATACAATAAATTAATCAAGTTACCACCATGTCCAGCTCCTTGGGAAGGCAAAGTCATTTCTCCATCATCAGACTTTGTCTTGTTGTCAATCAGAATAAAAATTTGGGCTGGATAGAGAGAGTCCTCTTAAGACACAACAATTAAGCTGAGCTATAAATGGAATTGCATCTCTTTATCCTGATTCAGGGGGGTGTGGTGGCTGAGTGGTTAAAGCCTGGGCTTGTTGGCCAGAAGGTCGGCAGCTTGGTAGTTCAAGACCCAAGTGCCACCACTGGGCAGGGTGAGCGCCTGCTACTTGCCCAGCTCCTGCCATCCTAGCAGTTTGAAAGTGTGTAAAAATGCAAGTAGATAAATAAGTACCATCTAATTTGGTGGGAAAGGAAACAGTGTTCCATGTGCCTTGGTGTATAGTCATGCTGGCCACATGACCATGGAAGAATCTTCAGACAAATGCTGGCTCCCTCATTTGTGAATCAGAGATGAGCACTGCCCCCTAGAACTGACCAAGACTGGTAGGGGAAACCTTTACCTTTAATTGAATGCTAGGTGGGCATAAAGTTGTGGTGGTTATGACAGAAAGAAGAAGGAAGATTGAGTTGGTTGCAAGCAACTTTCAGGTTAGAAAGAGTTCAGTTGAAGACTTTTTGTAGACATTTGTGACATTGAAGTTCTACTGTATGATCAAATCATACACTTCAGAGGCTGATATAATTGAGTGCAAAGGTGAGTTCCTTGAGGGAACCAGTTTTTTAACCATGTTTTCTTTCCTTTTTTTTAATACAGCTGCTTATTGAGAAAATAAAATCTATCTGATTAATAGGTTCTAACACAATCAGTTTCTGATCTGAGGTGGATGCAGTGTATTAATGCTGGTGGCTTTATTTTGATTTACTTATAAGAGATATAGTGCTATTATGAAAGTTGCAAAAATAGGATCTACAAACCACAGGAATCTGTAGAGAGTTACATGGTATTTTCCCACTATTCTTATAGCTGTTGTGGAATTCTGTCAGGGATGATGGACAAGCTCATTACTTGTTTTTATAAGAAATAAAAAAGGAAAACAGTGGAGACCCTCTTGGGATTGGCTTCTCTTGGTTTCTTCTCTTGATGACCCTAATGTCAATGGTAAGGGGACAATATGTACAATGCTGTTTCCAACAGCTAGTGACATTATGCCTTGGAAAGCAAGCCAGACTTTAGTTACATAGAGCTGATCAGTCATCTCCATGTGTTATTCTTATTTCATTATACTCCAGAACAGTGTTCTCAACATTGGCAACTTTAAGATGTGTGGACTTGGGGAACTGGCATGGCTGGCTGGGGAATTCTGGAGTTGAAGTCCACACATCTTAAGGGTGCTACTTAACTCTTAAAGTTGAGAAAGACTGCTCTAGAATTTTAGCAAATGGCTTTTAAAAATCTGAGCCTAGATACAATAAATCAATGCATTTATAGATGGGGTGTACCTTCTCTCCACACCAATCCGCAATACAAGTACTGCCAGAAGTTAGTAGCTTTGCACTACTTGTATTTCAGTGCTCAGGACTGTTATTCTTCATGGCCAAGCCAATGTTTTTATTGTTGAATTGACGTCTCGCTTTGGAATGTAGTGAACCTTGTTTTCATTTGGACTTCACTTCCATTTAACAGACTAGTGTCCCTTAAATCTAGACTCTGTCAAACCCTGTTATATCTCGGGTATTTTTTATCAGATATACTCACAGATAGCCCAATAATTTTACAGTCCAAAATACATTCCCAAAATTAGGTTTGGCTTACCCACAGATGGGCTTACCTGTGAATATATTCAGTACTTCAAATGTGCCATTTACATTAATTATGTCGATGATGTCAGTTGATGCGAATGACACGAATCTGGATTTAATGGACTTCCCTGGAGCGGTCTGTTAAATCAATGATTTCTGGTATCACAGGATAACGAATCAAAACAGATGAGCGTTGAAATACAAATAGTATTACGCCATTCTTTTTTTTTTGGTTAGGTGTGGAGCAAAAGCAATTGATGTTGCGTAGAAAAGATGCATCCATCCACAGAAGTGTGTAAGTGGGAATATATAAATTTAAATGTGAATGTTAGTGATTCAGAAGAGAATAGTCAGGCCTAATTCTTAAATCTATGAGCTTTGGGAAGTGTCTTCAATGGATGTCCTCTCAAGGAAGGTCTATCGCCAACGTCGCCATCTCCTCCTCCTCATTGACTGTCTCTAGCATCTTGGCTCCCCGTCTTTTTTTAAATGTCCGAAGGCAGCAACATAGATGGAGGCTTCATTTCTTCTGGAGTGGGCAGTTACTTTCTGCTGAGACGTGGTCCTCACAAATGCTCAGTGTTACCAGTCTGGATGCTGGATGTTTAGTCTCTTTGGGGTTTTAAGAAATTCAGAAGCTTTCTGCTTTGCTTCTGCTTTAACATTTTGAAGTGAAATGAAAAATGCAAACGCAGCGATTGTAATTGGAGATACCATGGCAGGGAGGCTTAACCACCCTAACTCCAATTTTTGAAGGCTGTTACGTCCTGCTTTTTTCATGTAATGGGGAAAAAATGAAAGCAACAAACCAGAGAGATAACAGGAAGAGTGTTGTCCTATTGGATATAGTTTGGGAAAAGAAGATTAATTTCTTTCCCTCTCTACATTATCTTCTCTTCAAACAGTTAAACACGTAGGTGTCCCTTTTCCCAATGAATGCAGGGCATTAAGCTCGGAAAGGGGTTCATTATATCGTTTGCCCCGTGGTCTTCAGGTACATGGTCAATCACTCATCTCCTACATCAATTGCTATTCCATTTTCCTGTTCAAATTCAGCAGAAGCAACCCTAGATGCATTTAATGAGGAACACGTCCCATTAAATAAGGTGACAGTCATCATTGACTGAACATGCTCTGATGTGGTTGTATGCTGGACCCCCCAGGTAGCCGTGTTTACAAAGGGGAAACTGCACTTTTTGTTTGCCTTTTTCCAGTATTCTTGGAATATTCTTGGTATTTTTTTGCTTGATGTGCCTCCTTTTTCATTTTCAAGCTACAGTGTGATACCTCTCTACATGCCTGTTAGATTTTAAGCATCACACTTTAAGTTTCTAATTAAGAAATTAATTAAAATACTACACAGTTTACCACACAGTGTATCAAGATTACAGAAGTTTACAAGATTTTTCACCTTAGGTGTATTATAAACACTACAGATATGTGTGTTTATGTATGCGTGTGTGTATAAAATCCTATTCAAGCTGATATTTCAAGTCCTCCAGAAACATACCTACTATATAAACAATTTATAATTTATTATAAACATTACACATATATTTATAAATAAAAGTATAAAATCCTATAAAGCTGATATTTCAAATCCTCCAGAAACATACCTACTATATAAACAATTTATAATTTATTATAAACATTACACATATATTTATAAACAAACATATAAAATCCTATTCAAGCTGATATTTCAAGTCCTCCAGAAACATACCTAAAATTATTGAGGAACGTAAGTTAAGTAATAATTGTTTGAGCAGGAAACATGGTGATTAAATATTTCAAGCACTGATGGCTGACACTGAATCTGGTATGAGCATAGTAAGTTCCTGCATAAGAAAAAAAGAGATTAAAAAGGTGATATGCTAAATTGATACAAATTACATTGGGTTCAAAATACTTTTTAAAAACAAAAGTCTTAAACAGAGGATTTGCCGGAGGGAAACACCTCAAAACTCTGAAAAGCAAGTTGAACTTTTTTTTTGTTCCTTTGGTGCTCCATAATTAATTAATTAATTAAATTTATGTGCCGCCGAAATCCGGAGACTCTCATTAGCTGGTTAATGAACTAAACCATTTGGCCACAGGACGCTTTGGTGGAGCAAAGGCGAATATGTCTCAAAATCTGTAAAAGGGTGTCTTTTGTCCACCTCGGCAACTTTAAGATGTGTGGATAGGCTGATGAGCTATGCTGGCTGAGGAATTCTGGGAGCTGAAGTCCATGCATCCTAAAATTACCAAGGTTGGACACCCCTGGTTTAATGTGTATAAGACGAAGCGGAGAGAAACTCTGGCAGGTTTCCATATACCCTATAACAATAAAGAACCTTCCTGAAAAAAATATAATCAGATAAAGTTGAATGAGCATAACCAAGGAGCAGCAGCAAGCAAAGAAACTTTGATCATCGCTTCCTTTTTCTGCAATGTATGGATATATTTCTTGATATATGCATAGAGAGAGGCTGATTCCATATTGACAAATATTAATTCTCTCCTTTTTTGGTCATGTTTCATGGACCTGAATGTTCAGCTTGGGAAAGTCAGCTCCTACAATGCTAAAGAGTGCTTCAGCCCCAGACACTGATATTCACTTTGAAGGATCTATTTCTCGAGGGCTTGAAGAGACAAAATAAATGCATTGTGGAGTTCAGGGGAAAAGGGAAGCAAAAACATTTGTTTTTTTTTTTGTATTCCTCTAATTCTGAAACACAGTAGATATATTTGATAGCACTCGAGTGCCTTCCTCCTGAAACTTCTCAATTCCCGAATCAAGATTTTTCTAGCACTAACCTTGCACCTTATTTGGTAAACAATCATGCTTGCTTTTGTTGAATCCCTAATTCCCTGATTAAGTCCAAAAGTTAATCAGGAATATGCCATGAAGTTAGTATATTAATTAGGAAGTCTTTATTTTTTTTTGTAAAATATTTATAATAAATAAAGCTTGCATTATTTACTCTTAATAGTTGGGCATGAGCCATTGGGAGCTATTTTCCAATTTTGTAGAGATAATTTTGTAGAGATAATAATATGCCTAAGGTCAGGGAAGAGTGCCTTTTCTCTGACAACAAGTATGACAAATACAAATATTTGTTCTGTAACCAGGAGCAAAAATGAGGGAGAAGCAAAATGGTGATTTTTGATCCGGTATGGAAGAAAGCAGCAATGACAAGGACAAGGAGTTACATCTGAGGAAAACGCAGAACTTCTTGGCACTGAATATGGAAGTTGTCTTCACAACAAACTGAAATAGACATTTTGGTTTTAAAAGTATCTCTCCAAGCTCATGCCAGGCTAAGAAAAATTGGTTAAGTAAGCTGCAGTGAAAGAGGGGGAGATTTTAACAAATGTTTGTTTGATCTAATGTTAAGGCTCCAAGCTAGAAACTAGGAGGCTGTGAGTTCTGGTCCCAACTTAAGCATGAAAAGCATCTGGGTGATATTTGTGCCAGTCACTCTCCCTCTGCCCAGCTCACCTCACAAGCTTGTTTTTGTTGTGGGGAAAATAGGAGGAGGAAGGGCTATTAGATATGTTCACCACCTAGAATTATTTATGAGACTAATAAAGGTGGGATAAAAAAATAAAAAATGGTTTACGCACACATTCTCTGTATACACACACGACTTGAAAAAAACAGGTTATAGATAGTCATAGCGAAGGTCTATGTGGTTGCTATGAGTCAAAAATGATTCGATGGTGCATAATCAGTCATACATGCGCACAATGCTGTACTACATGCGCTATCCTAACATCAGTAGAGAAGGTGTGTGAGATACAGTTCAAAGCTCGATTCCTGTTATGTTTTGTTTTATGCCAGCAGCTCTACATTGGCTAAGTCAGATGAGTAATCCTCTGAAAATGCATGGATGAAAATGTAACAGAAAGCTAACAGATTGCTTTGGGAAATGTGGAGGGATTAATTCAATTGTTAATGATCTCTGCCCAAAAGCTGCTGGGAATCACATTGTGGTTTAGATTTTTGTGAAATCTTATCTCCTGCTTAGCAAGACTTCAAAGTAGCGGCATAACACAACTACCATTTTATTTTTCAATATTATCCACACATATTTTTTAATTGCTGGGATTCCCTTGATGATATATGGTTTCCTTTGATTCACAAAATGTTATGGGATTGATATTCCCTTCCCTATATAAGTCTTTTTACACACAGAGAGATTTATATTAATGTGAGTTTTAATTTCTATCACACATCAGCTGTGTTTGTGGGAAGAATGGCACGGTATTTTATCCTCCATGATTTCTAGAAGAATTTGCCTGATCCAAGTTGGAATATATGGCCATGAAGATCCAGTTTTATTCAGCTGAACTAACTAATGCTATGAACATTTGTGATTTCTAATATTTCTTTTCCTTTTAGTTAACCTTGTATGCTGCCTACTCAAAAGATTCTAAGAAGATGTTGAAAGGAAAAAAGTAAAACATATAATGTCATTGTTTTCTTTGGATTCAGTCCATGTTTCATTAGGAAGTCTTTTCATGTATGATAAAAAGTAAATTTGTAGCTTAATCTTTATAGAAAAAAAATCCTCAGTATAATCTTCGTTATGTGTACTTGGCCAGTCTTGGCTGATCTAGAAAGCTAACTAGGATTAGATCTGCTAAGTATTTGGGGAACCATCTGGAAAAGTCAGATCTGAAGGCTAGAACTGAATGGCAGGAAATATTCTAGAAGATTCAGTGACAAATCACAAATGATTAGGAAACTGTTTTAAAGTTAGAAACAACGACAGCAACAACACACACACACCCAAAGGGATAGTTACTTGTAAAATGTAGTTAAGGTGTATTATTGCCAATTTATTCCTGCATATTTATAGATAACACATGTTTCATAAAGTCATGGAGAAAATGATGAATTGTTCCTTCTTTATTGGATGTAATAGGTCCATTTCCGTTGGAGAAGAATGCATCATAAATGAAGCCAAGCAAAAGTTGGGAATCTTGGCTTCTGGATTTTCTAGCTATGTTTATTAATTACAAATACATCACTGAGCCATGCAGCACTTCATCATTGTGACGGGCTCCTTTTATCTTTTGTCTCAAATCCAGATTTCCTAAGAAAGAATTAAATGTCAGTGAGCAGTGAATTCACAGAGAAACATATTTTTACTGCTGAAGGATAATTTTCTGTTATGGGTTTTTGCCAAGAAGTTGCTTCTTTGTAGAAAGTTGTTGTGTTTTAAGAGCCGTCTTGTTTGGAGTGCTAATAAGTGGGATGTAACTATAGGATGTAATTTTCTGCATTGGGTAGAATGACCCTCTTTGCAATGGTAAAGTAAATAAATAACCGGGTCCTTTTGACCATTTTGCTGTGTCCGCGAGATGAAATGAGGAACGCTGGCTGCGCTTGGGTGCTGTGCAAAATTTTGCAGTGATTGGCAGAAGGTTCGGAACAGAAGAAAGACACTGACAGAGTTTCTGTAGTGACTAATGCTTAGCTGTGGTTTTGTTTAACCATAGTTTATTGGGTTGCAAATTAAACCGTACAATTGCTTTATTGCTGAATTTCTCCTTTATTGTGTACACATGTAAAGTGAAGGGAGTAAAACACTTAACTGTCTGAACCTCATTTGCCAATATGACCATTATAGCAAGTAAGCATTGCTGAGTAGAGTTATGGAAATGAACCTGGAATATAAAACTACACAACTCTCCAACTGATATGCTGAACCTTCAAGACTTACTTCAGAAATGGCATCTTTTTTACCTATCCTCAAGCTCTGGATTCAAGTACGGTATCTTTTCCCACTGTTCTGAATGGGAAAAAAAATCCCAAGAGAGCATTTTATCGCTTCTTGACTTCAAATGATGTGCAAATAAGGACTTATGGGAAGTTGCTAGGATTCTTCTCAATAGAGAACCATAAACACTTTCTCGAGCTGGTGGTTATCCTGACACCTGCCAATATTGTTGATACTGTAAATCTGTTCTTCTTTTTCAATACCAATAATTAGAAAGTATAAGAAAGCAAAAATGCAGTAATGCACTTAAAATCCAGTTATTTTATTTCTGAGTTTTCTCCCCTGAGCAGTCTTGAGTATATCAGAGATCAGACTTTTCTCTGAAGTGGAAAAAAATTGCTGGAAAGTCTGCTAAAGAAGAAGCTGTTGTTTCTTGGCTATATGCCTATGTAATTCATTTCTCAGTAACCCCATTATTTTATATTTCTAGATCAATGTTTCTCAACCTTGGCCACAGCTATGGCTGGCTGGGGAATTGTTGGAGTTGAAGTCCATCTATTTTCAAGTGGCCAAGGTTGAGAAACACAGTTCTAGATACTCAAAAATACAGTGACTCCTTAAGGTGTCAGGTGAACATACTGGAGGGAACAGCAAAGGTTTCAGAGCTGGAAAAATGGAATTTGTTGCAGTGTTTTCAATGTCCATTTTAATATATGAAAAGAGTGGACATTCAACTGGAAACTTAGTTACAGAAGATCACTTGATAAGATTGCAATACTTTAACTTTGAGTTCTTAATGTATGAAGGTCATTAGCCTGACCTCTTTTAGCTTCCAGAGGATCATTTGCTACTTGTGGAAGTAATGTTAGAATGATCTTATTGTAAGTCATTTAAACTGGAAATATTTAAGAGCCATGGTTGATAGGGAGAAATGTGGCCTTCCTTTTTTTAACAAAAAATGTAGTAACTGAAAGAGAATTGCTGTATGAAATAATAGCTGTGAAAACTGTAAAATGGAATTTGAATGCAGATATTTATAACAGTAATTTGAATTTCAGTTAAATGCAGATATGTAGAGACAGGCAATCTATGATGCCAACTCTTTGGAAATCACCTCCATGTCAAGCCAAACAAAATGAATTGAATATTAAAATCAACATTGTGCTGTCTAGTACGGTATATCGTTACAGCTCTACTGGCAGGAGGGTTAATTGGGGAAGGCTTGCCTTGAAGATTTTTCTAGTTGAGCCTTAATCTTATAAGAAAATCTTTAGCCAAGTCAGGATTTTAATCATAAGCTACTCATTTCACTGATTATGTAAGGATTATTGTGCAAGCATTTGAAATAACTTCAAATCCTCCAGTTTTGGAATAGCAATGAAATATTAAAAAATATGCTTATAAAAATGAGTATGGCTAGTCTGTTACACCGAGAGATCATTTCTGTTTGTTCCCGAAGATATCTTTACATCAGTTCAACTTCTTCTTGAGACAAGGCAATGGAAGAAAAGCTAATTTGCATTAATTATTTCCACATAAAGCATGGAGTTGATGTTATCTAATTAAGGGTAACATACATTAAGGACAGGCAGAATAAATATCTGCATTGTTTATGATAAACTGATTCTATCTCTACTTTCAGTTTCGTTCTGCTATGTTCATTTGCTGTGATTCATGAAGTTCAGTTTCTCAAGAATTATTAAAGTGCCTTCCCCCTTAAATCCAGTCCAAGCAAACTGATTTATGTTTGAGAACAGCTTACTATTTAGTAACACATTTTTAAAATAATAGCCAAATCATCATTATTATCATTATGACAGCAGGATGCCTTGTTTAATATTAATCATGGGAACTTACTCAAGGTTGGAATTAAATTCCCATTGCAGTTCATGAGGTATGAATCACTTCCAGATCTTTCCAAATATTTATACAACATGGAGTTAGCTTTCGAAATGAACTTACCTTGTTCAGCAAATAGAAAGCAGAAAGATAGTAATAAGTTTCAAGACTTTTGGGGGATTTAAATTTCCTCTATAGAATCATACGACTGAAAGGATTCAGCTCATTTATTCTAAGCTAGTCTTCAGCAACTGTATCTACATTATCTTCTGCAGATGCTCACTCCAACTTTCTTCAAAAAAACACACACAATGAAATACAGTATGCAATATTACAATTAAGGTTCATCAGTGCTTTTTCTACATCCCAAAGGAGGAATTTTATTTTATTTTTTGGGGACATCGAATCTTTTTGTAAAAAAATAAATAATTCCCACAATTCCTCTGATCAAATGGAGAGTTCTAGTGATGGAAAAATGGCTGCATTAGAGTGACTTAAAAAAAAAATCAAGAATTTCCATGAAGTTCCACAGACCAGAGTTGGAAAAACTTTGTCCTAAACTTACTTATCCCTAAACACCCTATATATTCTGAACCAAAAACACAGACTTCACAGAAGTCTGAAAATATTTTAAAAATAGACTTGTTGAAAAGGTATTAAAAGTAATTAGTTGATTGCTCCTTTGGGTAAGTGGGAAGCGGAAAGGAAACTCAAAACAACACCCCCCCCATGATTCTGGTTGGTATAAGGTGGGGCAGAGGGAAATTCTGACAAGTTTTCAAGATTCTGTTATTAACACATCCAATAACTGTGTTTTTCAATCTCACCAACTTTAAAATTCTGGACTTCAACTCCTAGAATTCCCCAGCCAGCATGATTCTGGGAACTGAAGTCCACACATCTCAAAGTTGTTGAGGCTGAGAGACATTACCCTATAACAATGAAATGAAATTCCTGAAATCCTTGCAGTGCTTGTTCTCAGAGGACTTGTCCATACATTTTAACACCTGATCACATAGGTCTCTCTTGCATACATATATTTTTCTCAGATACTGTTGTTGCTTTTCTCTCTTCTTAGGGGAGATTGCGACAGTAAGAGAAGTCTTGCTTTGGGGTTCATCTTTCTTTGTCCTGCTGTGGCATTTAGGCAAAGATCAGAGGTAGTGCAGCACGTGATTATTTTTGTTGTAAGTATCTTAAATATTAATCCTCATTTCTGGAAGTAGGATAACCTCATACCAAATAGACAGAACAGTCAGATAAGATCTATTTCACACTCTCTTACTATTCTCAGTAACACGGTATCAGCAGTACAGCCCTTCAAATTTCTGGGCTCTATAATCCCCTAAGACTTGAAATGGACGGCTAACATTAGCACCATTATTAAGAAGGCCCAACAGAGTATGTGCTTCCAAGAAGTTCAGCTCAAGAAGTTCAACCTGCCTCAAGAGCCAATGATACAGCTCTACAGAGGAATCACCGAGTCTCTCCTTTGTACATCTGTCATTGTCTGCCTTGGTGCATCAACCATGCAGGACAGGTACAGACTCCAAGGACAGTCAGAACTGTAGAAAAAACAATCGCAACCAGCCTGCCCTCCATGGAGGA
>JANHZU010010268.1:287313-306375 GCA_032468055.1 Acrochordus granulatus | reverse complement strand
GAACGCCTTTCACTTAATTTATGCTGTTTACACAGTGAGAGAGGAGAACCGTCAGCTCCGTTGTGAGATTTCCCATGCAAGCTCATTGCGCGGTGCTCGTCTTGCGAGTTGCTGCTCGTCAACTGAAATAAATTATATGAGAAATTTTGCTCGTCTTGCGAAAACATCGTGCACCAAGGTTCTCACAATCCGAGGTTCCACTGATTTGTGTTCACAACAAAAGTTTAGGATTGACTTACTTACAATGGAACTGGCTGAAGAAATGTGCACTCAGCTTGGTAGATGATTCAAAGGTCTCAGTTACTCTGATGCCTCATTAGGTAAATTAGATCATTATTTGGTCTACCCTTTTGACTTTGTGGTTTCTTGAAGTAAAAAGAATGTCAACCCTTGAGCTTGGATGAAATAAAACCTTTGGTATTTCTTAGTATGACTTCATCATTGAAATAAACTATCTGATAAATAAGAGACTACTTTAGATCAGCTTAGTGCATTTCTATTTCCCATAACAATTCTGCTCTGGAGTACTGTCAATAAATATGCCAATTGTGCTGATTCATTGAATAAAACAGTTGGGGTGATGCCTTCTGGTTTCAGTTTTAGACAACAGGCAGTTAGACACTAATGTAACTGTACCATTGTCTTTTTGTCTTCCAAAACGTAGCTGACTAATCAGAAAATCACACTGCCTGAAGAAGAAAACCCAGAAACCATTAGAAAAGTAATATCTAGTTATGTCCACATATCTTAAAATTGCAAAGGTTGAGAGAAACTGGACTGGCCCATTACTACCAGAAGAAATTAAGAGAAAGAAAAGTAAAAAAAATATGTAATTTATGACTTCATAATGTATTACAAATCTTTTTTTAATATATATTGAAATAGGGTGTCAAACAGCTAATGACATCTGATCATCTGATGCATAACATTTTGGGGGGTTTGTTTGTTTATTAAATTTATATGCCACTGAACTCAGAAATGACTCTCAGCGGCTCAAAATAAAAACATAAAATAAATAGATAAAACAATTAAAACCCATAAAATTAAATAAAAAATGTTGAAAGAACCTCACAGTGATAAGTTCTTTGCAAAAATGTAACTGAAATAATAACTACATAAATAGATAAACAGAAAAGAAATATTTAATTTCTCAATGTTTATTTACAGGATACTAGATATGATTACATATCCTGATTATTTTAGTAGTGATGGCTTGAGGTGTAATCTAGTTAGCTGCGTCTACCTGATTTATATCTTTGAGCAACTTACAGATTAATAATGAAATAATCAATGAAAGTGGCACCTCTGGGATTATTTCCAAGGATAATTACATTGTGATTTGAATATGAAACCACCTGAGTATGGATAATCATAACTAGGCTTTCTCTTATTGACTGCTGAATTTTTGAAATGGTCGTGGTGCTTATTTTGAAAGCACCCAGAGATAACAAACCTGATCAATAATTGTAAATACTGATCTTTAGTTGTTTTGTTCAACTTTCTTGATTTGGGAGGAATGTCAGCAGACATGCTGGACAAAAGTGACTGTGTCATCATTTGCATTTTTGGATTTTCCAAAAACCTTTGATGAAGAATTTCATTGAAAGCTCATCAATAAACCTAGTGGCCTTATTAAGACATCACATTTAATGAATTGCTAACTAGTTAAAAAAACAGAAATCAAAGAATAGGATAAACGGGCAAATAAGAAATGTAGCCCAATGTTCATGTCAACATTTAAACATGTTGTTGTCTCATCTCCTGGACAAATTAAATGTTTTAAAAGACATTGTCATGTATTTTTCAGTGAGCTGAAGGATGAAGAGATGATTGAAAACCTGGGTTGGGTTGCTTTTCACCTTGCCATGTCCTCTCTATTCAAAGAAGTTCTTTTCCAGACTAGTATTACCAGCTGTTTAACCTGTTCAGAAATGATCTTGATTTAGGAGTAATCAGTGAGTTGCAGATGGTACCAAACTATTTAGGAAGATAAAAACTAAAGGTGATTGTGAAGATTTCCAGAAGGGTTCCTTTAAAGTAGGTGAATGGTCCACCAAATGACAAATGTGATTTAAGTCAAGTGAGTGCACCTTGGAGTGAAGGAAAGACTTCCCAACTTCACATATACACAGATTTTATTTATTTCAATTTATAAGCCACCAACTAACTTTGGGCTAAACTAGACAACATTATATACAAAGAACACAACAAACTTGAAGAGTGAAAAACAAAGTAAAACAAAATGAAGTAAAACCAACTAATCAGAAACCGGGGTTGGGAGAACCACCAGATTGTCCGTGGTGTTGTGAACAAAACAAGGGTGGAGCCATGTGGGGTGGGGGAAGAGATCATTCTAGAGGGCAAGCATTGAAGAAGAGCAGGCGTGCTTCCTGGGTCCTGCAGGATGATGATATTCTTTTGTTGATGAGACCTGAAGCACATCCATTCTACTGGACCTCTTGGAGGAAAATCGGTCACGGCATCTGGACTTAGTTTTTGATGTTAAAAAACAAAGCTTTCGGACCCATCAATGTTAAGATGTTAGGAGAAGATAAAAGTCCATAGGTGTAAAGATGACTCCCTGCAAACTTTTCCCTTTGAGTCAGTTTTAATCCAAAAACTTTCACCATGGAAAGGCAGTGGGATAAAGGACCTGAGATGGGTCTGAAAGCTTTGTTTCTTTTTTAACACCAAAAACTAAGTCCAGATGCCATGACTGATTTGCCCCAAGAAGACTTCCTGCCAGCAGTTTGCATTGAATGCCAACATGAGAAGAGAGGGGTGAGTCAAATCTAACATCCTTTGGACTCTACCCATTTTGAAATGAGGGTCACGGAACAGCCATATGAATGTGCAAATGAACACAGATAACACTATTCAGTGGTCTAATGGCCAACACTTGGTGTATATATTTTCTAAAAAATCAGCAGACAATTTTTTTGTAAAAAGATTGTATTAGCAGCTTGCAGATATGGAATCCACACTGACATCTTAAATTTCTTCAGTTGGGAAAAAAGCATTAATCAAGTGCATTGATACATACTGATGTTAATGAGTTATAGTACAAAATAAAGTGAGATCATTTTTTAAAAGTGACTTGAAAATTCCCAGTAATTATGCATAGTAAGTTTGGTTAAAGACAATTCTGTTTGGTTCTTGAAAATGCAGTGCCTACAATACATACCTCTTTAGTCTTAGCTGTAATTATCTCAGTAACCTGGGATGAATAGACCAAGAACATGGTTTCTCAAACTACTTTCCTTGGAACACATTTCTGAATGTTGATTAATTACAGTACTCCTCTTGTGGGAAAGGACAGTGATCCTGATAATTTAAGATAAGCTTCTCAGAAGACAATTAGTAAGTCGTAAGACAATGAATAAGTCAATATAGACAAAAATCCTGGACAATTCCCCATCTTTCCATCTTATTTATCTCTTTGAATGATGCCTGAATTACTCAGTTGTAGTGACGATGGGGACACGGTTGAAAATGCTGAAGGAACCGGTGAAGGGCAGATCATCATGGAGAAAATTCAACCACAGTGTATGTGGTTGCTAAGAATCAAGAAGTTTATTTTATTTATTTATTAAATTTGCTGGCATATCATCATTATTATCATCCTCCATCAGTTAAGTTGCAAACTTCATTTGAAACCATTGTGGAGATCCCTCTGTAGACGGAAGAGAATATCTGTCGCTCAGGGTTGAACTGTGGGGTCCTTGGTACTCTCTGAGCTGCGCTTGGTTGTTTTCTTGCAGACGTTTCATTACCAAACTAGGTTTAGTTTGAAACGTCTGCAAGAAAACAACCAAGCTCAGAGAGCACCAAGATCCTTAATGCAACATTTTATGTACGTCCGTGAATATGGTATGGTAGGTTGGTTTGTTTGAATCTGGTAAGATGGCCAGAATCACTTGCATGAGAGGAGTGTAAATCATTAGAAAACAGGAAAAAACTATTCACCCACTCACAGTGGCATGGATCAATCCATAAATTCATACACCAGCCAGTCTATTCTTTTTAAATCATTTTAACTGTATTTATTACTTTTTGATATGGATTTTATTTCTATTTTAATGGAATCTGCCCTGAGTTGCTTGCAGTGAGACGGATGGTGTATAAATCTAATTAATAATCAATAAATAAATTCTCATATTCAGAAACTTGCAAATCCACATGGACCTACCTCCTTCCATCAGGAAGAAGGAGATGGGGGAAGACATGTACTGGGAGAAAATGAGAGGGCAAAAAACAAAACTGGATGGGGAGAGACCCATCCTCTGCTGAAGGACAGTGATGCACAACTGAACTAGAGGGTGAGGATATATTCATTTAATGTTACCAGTTTTTAATTGAAGCCTTTAACTGGACCATCTTCCCAACCCAGGTTTCTGTGATCAAAACCTCAGCCCCCATCCCCATCCTAAGTAGCAGCAAATGTTTTTCTTTCCTTTTTTAGCTATCTTTTTTAATCTTTGCAACAGTATTTGTCAGCCAGTATGGAAACTTTGGGAGGTCATTACTCTGACACTGGTCCTCACCCTGGTGCTGATGTCATTGCTGTAAAATCATCTTTAGAAAGAAGTGAGGCAGAAAAAATCCCATCCTTGGAGAAATATATGTGCTCTAAACTTTAGAAGATTGGTTTTAAAAAACTTAGTGCCTGCCCCAGGCATTATAGAGTGAGACTAATCCAACTCTATCGCCTTTATAACTGAGCTTTTTAAAAAAGTATTTTTATTATTATTGCTGTTAAGAAAACCTGATGCTCACTTCATAGACCTTTAAAAGAAATGACAATAATTCTGGTACCTCAAGCTTTATTAGTCAATTTAATCGTCATTTAATAATAATAATTAAAAATATTTGCAGCTATAATTGCTCTCTGAATCTCATATGCTGGGTTTAATCACCGTCATTATTAATAATCAGAGGGAGAAACAGCTGAAATTTAAGTGACACTCATCCTTGATGAATCTGGAAAAAGGACTTGTGTGCCAAGCTTAGCCTTTCGTGATCCCACATGTAGCCAAGGGATTTTTGTGCAAGTTCCTTAAAGAACAGAACAGTGAAGATTCTTAGAAGGAAGACCATACAGGCTGTATTGTGTCCTACTCCTGAAAAAAACAAATACAAATTCCCAAAATTGCTGCAATCAAATTGGTATAACTATAAAATGATAATGACCCTGAGTATGTCATGCCAGTCCACCATCTTTAATGGTGCAGAATTGACGAGGGATCACTCAGTGTCCTACTTTGCATCTCTCTTCTTCTGCTGATATGCCCACAAAAGGGTGAAAGCTGGAATAATGAATGGCTACTTTCCAGGTGAATTACTCAGAATTAATTTTAGTGGCTCTGAAAGTTCTGGGCTTTTATAGTAAAATTGCAAAAAAATGCAAAACTTCCTCAAAAAGGCAACTGGACTTTATTAGTTTTCCAATTACATCTACTAATAAACCTTCAGTTGCCTTTTTGAGAAAGTTTTGTGTTTTTTTCAGTTTTGCTGCAATTCATGACCTGGATGAATGAGAATAAATACTTCTGAACTTTTAATATTTAGATGCAGGTATGGCTATAGATAATGTACATTATTAAATTTAATTTAGCTCTTTCGCTTAGTTTCTCTCGCCCTATTCTGGCCCATTGTTGCTAGTTAACTGGGTTTAATGTTTGCGGATGTTTAATAACTAAATATCTAGCTAATTTTTTTATACTGAACTGGGTGATGTGGTGCTTGCTCTAATATGATTATAAGGCTTGACTGGGGGGTGGCATTGGGAGCCAGTAAAAGTGGAAATTATGCACTGTAATTTTCAAATGAAGACTTCCTCAAATTGGGGGAATTGTGAGATGTAATCAAGTGACATACAGCTAAAGTAAAATTCAGCTCCTGGTAACTAGATGGATATATCATGTTGTTTTCCCGGCAATGACATGTATCTTTTGCTTTTTTAAATGTTGCATCCAAGCATTCTCCAAGTCTGATCCAGTCATCATTACCATCTATGTATGGGCATTTTGGGGGCACAGTGGCTGAGTGGTTAAGATGTTGGGCTTGTTGGCCAGAAGGTCGGTAGCTCAAGTTCAAGACCCAAGTGCCTCCATGTAAGGTAAACTCCCACTCCTGCCCCAGCTCCTGCCAACCTGGCAGTTCAAAAGCATGGAAAAATGCAAGTAAATAAATAGGTACCATCTTGGTGGGAAAGATAACAGCATTCTGTAAGCTTCATCATATCGACATGAGCACGTGTCCACGGAAGCGTCTTTGGACAATGCTGGCTACGAAACAGAGGTGAGCACCACTCCCTAGAATTGGTCACAACTGGCAGGGGAACCTTTCCTTTTATGGGCATTTTAATAATCATTTATTTACTTATGGACAGATTGAGGGAAACAGATAATCTCTGCTTACGTTGTCAATAGTCTCTATTGCAATTTGATCTTTATGCATTCTTTGACCTTGTCTGTTCATTCTGATTGCTATCCAGATCACCTTCCTTCACTATTTCTCAGTGCTATCCAGATCACCTTCCTCCACTATTTCTCAGTATGTACTTTAGTCCATGATACTGATTTGATATTTATATATTTATAGGCATTTATGCAGTTTGTAGTAAATTTATACAATTTACATAGAATGTTAACCAATGGCTTGCTTAATCACTGACGGTTATTGAATAAACCATTGTTGGTTAGGTTCACATAATGTGCTCTGCCCTGAACTGTAGTTTACAAAATACCGTGGCTGGATGCATCTCACATGCTAAATAAAAATTAAGTCAACCACATTATTGTCGAGTACAATAACTCAGATTTACATTCAGTACAATTTATTTCCATATTAGTCCGTATAGAGAATTGCAGTCTGAATTTGGCAATTTCAGCAAATCATGTTTCATTTTCGAAAACCTTTTAAAACTTCATTTACTTACATACTGACTGGGATAAAAACTATTTTATGTTAAAAGATATATAGATACTTCTTGACTCACTCTCATTTAACAATGGTTTGGAGTTATGGAAGTACTGAAAAAGGTGACTGACAACCCTTCCTTATTACAACTATTATACCATCCGTGTGGTGATCACAATCTGGGTGCTTGCAACCAGCTTGCATTTATTTATTTATTTGTTTGTTAATTAATTAAATTTACTTGCCATTCATGAGGGTTGCAGAATCTTGCAGTCACATGATTACAATTTATGAACTTCCCATCTGGCTTCCAACGAGCAAAGTCAACAGGGAAAGCCGGATTAAAATAGTTCCAACTGCAGTTGTAAATCAAGGCTGTACCTGTAATTGTTATATTCCTACTAATTTTAGTAACTAAAATACTTAATACTTTAATATTAAGTATTAAATATATTAATACTTAATATATTTTAAAATATATAACTGTTGCAATATGACTGCAGAAAGGAAACAAGCCAAACTCAATATTACAATGCAAATGATTTTATCTGTTTAGGTTTTATATCTACAGTAATAAACAGATACAATCAGCAAAATAGCTGAATCAAATACAACAATATGGAGACAATAATGACATCTAGAAGACACGCTGCTGAAGTTGGTTTTTGACAAATGAAACAAATCTTGATCTGGAATCGTACTGTCCACATGCGCCAATTTGCATGCTGAGAGTTGTCCCATTTCACCCAGCCAACTTTGGCATGCGGGTGAGAGACTGTAAGGAGGCTGCAAACGTTCTGGGAGGAATACGAGATAGCAATGGCCAACAGACAGGAGAAAAGTTGCTGGTAGTTTATCTTATAAACAACAACTCGGTGATTGCTGCAAAAAAGCTCAGGAAGAGAAGATTCTACAAGTTCTAAGAAATTCCCCTTAATGAACTAACTAATAAATGAAGGATGGAAGTCCCAATCTTAGCTTCCAAGATTTTTGTGGGAGAAGGAAGGCAGGAACTCCTAAAGGTAAAGGTTTCCCCTTTCAATCCTGCCCGACTCTAGGGGGTGGTGCTCATCCCCTTTTCCTAGCCGAAGAGCCAGCATTGTCCGAAGGCGCTTCTGTGGTCATGTGGCCATTAAATGGACAATAGGAGACATGAATAGCGAGTCTTTGGGATGTAGATGTTCAACTCCTAAATCCCTTACTCATCCCCAAGTGGGTTGTTAAAGGTGATCAGTTTGGCACAGATGGCATCGATCTGGTATGGATTTTTCACTTTGGCATAGAATAATGTTCACATTTTGGACAGAGAAGATAGGTGGTTTGAGAGAGGAGTGAAAGAATCCATCCATGCCAAAGTGGAAAATTCTTCCCTCAATAGAGGTGACGGCCTCAGACACAACTTGTCCCCCATTTTTCATGCTGCTCTTGCATTAGTCCCCAGGAAGATTAAGACCACTTCACAGGTTCACCAGGAAGATTCCGCTTAATGACCCACTTGGGGATGAGTAAGGGATTTAGTAGTTGAATATCTATATCCCAAAGACTCTCTATTCATATCTCCTATTGTCCATTTAACGATCCTAATCAGGTTAGGTGAGAAATGCAGTCACCCTGGAAAACATATATGGGATCCCTCAACCAATTTTTTTCTCAGACTGAAGAAGCTACTTGGATAAGCAGTGAAACGTCTCAAACCAAAAGAAAAGAAGTCCAGTTGGCGTGACTCAACCTCCAGACTCTTAGCTAGAATTATATCATCTAAGCCTGATCCTTTGTGCCTAACATTAATTTCTCCAACTGCCTACTGAACACCTGTACTCCCATGAGGGGTTGGACATCTGGCATTTATGAATGTGGAGGAACTCAAGGCTGACTCCCCTGGCTCTGACCTTCCTTCTCCCACAATTTTGTACCATCTGCCTAATCGTTGTATTTAATACACTGAGTTTGTATAATCCTTGCATCATTTTTATTCTTTCTTGGACCATGAAAACAGAGAGAGAACAACCAGCTAAACATCATCCAGATAGCTTCTGTGCCTATGGAAGAGTTAGGTCCAGATTTACTCATGCCGTAGGCACAGCTCAACAGTGATGCCCCTCAATGGAAGCAAACCTCTCACTCCATGAGAAGGAAACAAATGTGATATCTGATGACACTTTCAGACCAAACTTTTAATATTTAGTCACTCACCATGCTGAAGAAAATAGTTTCTTTTTTTAACAACACAGATTAAAGTCAACACAAGAGATTAGGACAATTGCATAACGTTCTATGGGCATGCGGTGGAAGATGTTGGCTTGTCGGCTGGAAGCTTGGCAGCCTGAGTTTGAGACCCAAGAGCTGCTGTGTAACGGGCTGAGCTCCCATTGTCTGCCTAACTCCTGCCAACCTAGCAGTTCAAAAACATGTAAAATGGAAGTAAATAGGTACCACCTTTGGTGGGAAGGTAACAGCATTCCGTGTGCCTCACCATGTTGGCCACACGATCGCGGAAGCATCTTCAGACAAATGCTGGCTGTTCAGCTAAGAAATGGAGATGAGCACCACCCCCTAGAATTGGACACGACTGGCAGGGGAACCCTTTACCTTTTGCTTACTAAAGTGAAAGAATTAAAGGCATGATAGCTAGGGGGAAGCGTGTAGAGCGGCCCCCTTCCCTTGGTGCCCTAAGCATGGAAAGACTAATCCAGGGTTGGGAAGATGAAGAGCTGGTTTTCCTGTTCCTAGTGCAGCCCTTTAATCTCCTAAACCCCACCGACACTGATGATTAACCTCCCAGCCATTGAAAGCAATTTCCTCGTCAGAAAACCTTGCAAGTGGCATAGGATTTTGAAGAGCTGGCTGGGGCAGGCCGAGCACTCCATTCCTGTAACAATATTTATGTTCCATTTTTATTGTTTTCAGCTATTCCATTAAAAGAAAGAACCTTCAGTCCCTTTAAAAGATGGCACGGTTGTGTTTGTGCAGATCATTTCTGATCACATATTAGAAAAGAATATCCAGTGAGCAGGTCTGGAGAAGTACGTGACTAAACACTCTTCTCACCAAATTAACCAGTCCAATTTTCAAGATGGAAGCCTCCTGAGGTTTCAGGTTTGCTGGTTGTAACTGAGACATCATTCAAGCCTTTTGCTTCTTACAAGTGTTTTCTAATTAACTTTTTTATGCATTAAGTCGATGAGAAGTGTATTAATGGGAAGCTTTAGTGTTGAACAAAACTGAAATCCATCCGTTTCAGAAGCTGTCCAGTTGCGCTAAGACATCTGGCTTTGCAAATCTATCAAAATCCTTCGTATTCTGCTGTACTTCGAGCCTGTGTTGCTGGCTGAGCCAGTCATAAGGGGATGTGCATTCATCTTCCTAACTGTGTGAACTGTAGCACGGAGGCAGCAACAGTGTGGAGAAAGAGAGAAACTTCAGTAAATCCCCCAGGTTGCATGAATGCATTCCTGATTTCAAACTGGCATCTTCCAGTCTCACAATAAAATAATGTCAGCCCTCTGACGTCTTCAAGGCGATGAGCGCCTGGAAGGATCTGAGCTTCCTCCACACAACGCACTCCACACAGCACTTCTGAGCTCTTAACTATTTTACTTATTTATCCGACTTGTACGGCTTCCCCAAGTGACCCTTGGTGGCGAACAGTCTTGAGGATAAACTAAAAACAACAACAAGAATTGCGTTAGACACTTGGGGGCCTGCTGCCAATCAGTTTTTAATTAATTAGCAGTTCCTAGGATAGGGTGCATGCGTGGATATGAACTTTGAGCATGGTTAAAAAGGTAAAGGTCACCCTGCCGGTCGTGACCGACTCTAGGGTGCGGTGCTCATCTCCGTTTCGAAGCATGGCTGCCCTGGGATAATTCTTGCGCGTATATCGCGAGCCTAGGTGGGGGAGCAGAGGGCTTAAGGCAGAGATGCACAACCTTCTGGGTCGCTGCAGGGACTTCTCGTTTTCTTTTTCAACCACCCAATATTGCAGAGATGGCGATGCCTTGGTTAGTGGGGAGAGCACTGACTGAAGCAAAGCGCCAGTTTGTCACTAGATGTTCATGCCGAAGTCTCCAGAAGCGAAAGGCTTCATCTGAAGGGAGTCCTTGCTTAATGACTGGTCACTCAGACTGTTCGAAGTGACAGCTGACCCCCCAGAAGGTATTTAGGCACCAGATTTGATGGTCAAACATCAGTCTGAACATCAAACCATCCCTGACAACATCTGGGCACTTGGCAAGCAGCCTGCATGTACAACCACTTGCAGCGTCCCACAGTCACGTATGTGAATTACAATTTTTTGCCAGAAATTGGCATTTTTGTGTCTGGGAAAAAAAAACACCCATTGTGAACAATGGGTTTGCTTAATGACTGGCGTTTACTTGATGACCACCGCATTCACTTTCCGATCATGGCATTTACTTTATGACTACCTCATTCACTTAACGACTGCCACAGAAAAAGTAATGAAGTCAGGTTGGTCATGTGATGACCTGCTTAAGGACTTTCATGACTTACGCCCATAATTCTGAGGTCAGATACGGCTGTAAGTCGAGGACTACCTATAATTTGGAAGCCAGTAGGGTGGGGCTAACAGGCAGTAAGTTGTCTCCTCTTTGTGCACAACAAATGATGCCCCTTTCTCTGTTCCTCAACACGCGACTTCGTAAGGGTGAAGAGCAAGCAGGTCCAGCGACACGAGAGAGGGTCTCGTTAGCAGCTTTTCTCATAAATGGCAGCTCAGTCTGGACTATCAGTGCTGGTGAAAAAGAGATTCAAAATATTCAGAGAGATTCCCTTCCTTTGCTAACACCAGACAGCCGGTGATTTCTTCCACAGCTTCCAAGGTTTTATCTTTAATTCTTGCGTTAAAAGTCCTTACTGAAGCCCCCTTTTCAGAGCAGGAAATCAGGATTAATATTTTTGGAAAAAGCAGGGATTTGCAACTTTACTCCATTCAAGAAGGGCAGCTGGAAGGATTGAAGTTTCGGCCCTTCACCAACCGTTTTGACTTTAAATCCACCTCCAAATTGAAAAAAAAAGCCTCCAGCCCATTTTTGACCCCACCTCTCTGCAGCTCCACCATAAACAAGGAGCTGATGGGCACATTTTTGTTCTCTGTCTGGTGGTTAAACTGCGGCTCATTAGTTGCAAAGTTCCTTAAAAAGGCAACTGGAGATTAATGACTTATCGTGACCTGGATTCATGAGAATATTCATAGATACGTGGCTCATAATGTTATTTGTATTTACAGCCAGTGGGAAAGTATAAGGTCCTTCATCCGCACGTCACATCTGTGAGCGAAGCCCACACATCTGTTTGTGTGAGCACGGACTCACCACGAAACAGCTATGCTCTTCTGCACCGGTATCCTACCATTGCCAGACAACCTGCGAGTGTCAATTAAGCACTTTTAAATTTATTCTGCATCTTTGTTCGTGTGAAAAAAGACGACGGTGTCTCGGGCGCAACCGTTCCTCATTTCTCCAACTTTACTTTGAGCTCCAGATGTTCGATATCCCAGAGTTTATTTCCTTCCAGGATGACGTGTTCAAAACATTCAAATTTTATATTAATTTCAGGAGGGGGTGGGGACTTCCTTTCCCTTTGCAATGAACCACGTGGAAGGCTCGGATGTTAGAGAAACAGTGAACGATACAACGCTGCCTCTGATGCTTCGGGGGTACCTGTGTGTGTCTCTCTCTGTGGCAGTTTTGTCACTGCTGTCAGAACTTGGCTGCCCTTTGTAAGTTCCTCTGATGCCTTATGGTTCCCTCCGTTTGCTTGTGCGGCACCGGCTCCTCTTCTCTGAACTGAAAATTAATGGAAGATGGAGAGAAAGGAGGAGGAGAAATATAAACAAATGAGAGCTACCCCTGGATAAATTAAGGAAGCATGAAAGAGCAATTTTGAAAGGGCCAATTTGGAATGCCTGTTGCACTCAACTATCCATGACAAAGTGATCAACACACCTCTTCCGAGGCTGAGAAGCTCCGTGAATGCAAAACACTGGCATATACCGCAGTGGGGATCAGAGACCTTATTGTCTGCAATTTGGTTGTAAAAGCAAAAGCAAAACGTGTGGTTCCCCTTAAACACATGCTTTTTTAAAAAAAATCAGATTAATTTGGAAAGTGAGAACCGATCCAAAAGTTGATCAAGGGTCAACTGTGCATCGAGAGTGCAGCTCTTATTTTTCACCAGTCACTCTCCTCCTCGTCTAACTCCCCGACCATCTCAAACAAAGGTTTCTGAAGATCTCATTTGGTTGTTTGCTTGTTCCATAGGTTGTGGTTGCCCAAATCTTGACTGTGCTCATGTCAGTCTGCAATAAAGCAACACTTCATTCAATAAAAACTGGGATGTAGCATCTGTGTAAGATCTAAAGTATATTCTGGGAAAGGGAAGACAAGGATAAAGGCATGAAAGATACTTAAAGATTAAGAGGAGAAGAGAAACAAAATTTAAAAAGTACTAAATTCCCCCCGACCAGGAAGATTCTCCTATTGAGCGTGACACTGAAGCAGACTGGAGAGTAAGGAACTGGAACCCACAATCTTCTGTTTGAAGATCAACAGAGAAGATTCAGCTGCAGGTAATCCTCAGCTTATGACCAGAATTTCCACTGCTAAGGAAGGTGGTGGTGGAGTGAGTCATGCCCAATTTTATGACCTTTTTTGCCGTAGTTCTTAAGTTGTTAAGTGAATCATGCAGTCGTTCAATGGATCCAGCGTCCCCCACATTGATTTGTTTGTTGGAAGCCAGCTGGGAAGATTGTAAACCATGATCGCGTGACCCCAGGATGCTGGCTGTCCAGCGCCCAAATCGTGATCACCTGACTGTGGAGAGCAACCAGTTTTCATCTCTTCGTGAGCTTTTATTCTGAGGATCGGAGAGAACTCTTCCATGTATTTTGAACCAAAATTCTGTTGTAAGATAACATGCACATTGCGGAACCTGTTTCTGTTTTTTCTTTGAGTACAACCCAAAAAGCAACCATGGTTACGAGTTGCTCTGCTGATCGGCACCAAAACGTCTTCTTTCAGGCCAGACTCCGTGTGCAGTCCTGATCCGTGCTATGCTCCCTCTCTTCTCGTGACCAAAAAAAAAAAAATCCCCCGGTTCAATCGGCAAGAATTTTCAGGGGAGAATGAAATGCCTTAAAACTGTGCTGCTGTTCCCCGAAAATAAGGAAATCACAGTCGGCCTTGAAAAGGAAGCTGCAGTCCAGTCCTGCTCACGTGCTTTGTCACCAGTCGTGGCTTTTAGGGGACGCTGTGGCACATATTGCTTTGCCTGGCAATCTGCTCTCTCCTCTTTGGCTTCCCGTGTGATTCCGTTCGATGTCTCTGGACTGCAACGTTGCCTGCCCAGAAGCCTCTCTGGAGCCTTCTGGGACTCACCTGGCCCAGGGTTGTCCAACCCTGGGAGCTGAAGTCCACAGAACTTAAGGGCGGATACCCCTGCTTTAGTCCAACATCTAAACTGTGTTAAGCCATTCAGCCTTCATCTCAGGTTGACCACGCAGGTTCTTACCAGCTTGACTACCGGTGCTGAGTTTTGTTGAGTCCAACAGGGTGCCCCACGTTGGCAGGCCTTCTCCCCTACTAGGTCTGAACTTCACTCCCTTCATCTCAAACCCCTTTCTTTCCTACTGACACCTATGAGCCATCAATGGATTTTGTTTTAAAATCCTAGCTCAAACTCCTGAAGCTTGAAGCTCCCCTCTTGTGTTCCTTCTATTTTTTTTTCTGAGAGGTCACTTACAACCTTTCCCAGAGGATCCAAATGTGACTATTTGGAGAAAAAAAAAGTTTCTTCAGAACAAACCAGGGTTCAGTACTTGCACAAAGCTCCTGAGAAGATAATTTGCACCAGGTCCACAATGTCCAATCCTATAATGGGTTTAACCCAATTCTGAGCTGTGCTCTGTTTACCCAAGACTGTTTATCATTTCTTCTTTTAAGGACCAAGCTTTATCTGTGGCAGAAGCCACTTTCTGAGTTAAAATAAGGAATCTGGGGCACATACCACAAGGCTGCTGTTCATGCTTACCCATGGAACATAATTTCCCTACCACTGTGTGAGCTGTCCAGTCTCTTACAGCTGATCAGAGACATGGGACGTCAATAGTGTAGAAAGCAATTAGAGATTAAGCTGCCCCAAGGAAAACATATTCCTATTTTGTATTACTTGGTGATTGGTTTCTATCCTGAAGCTCTTATTGTTCACAAAGTGGTGTGTGCACATGTGCATTGTGTCTGATTTCTTCAATGCTCTTTCTCAGACAAAGTGACAGTGTCAATAGGCATTGTAGGTAGGGATATGGCAATTACATTGACAATGGCTTCACAAGCAGATATTGTGGGAATATTCCGATGTGCTCCTCAGTGTAGCCTCGTGTCTGATCTACTTTCTTTTACTTGTTTTAGTTATTTATTGATTAGGTATCTATCCTGCCCTTAGAATGCAAGGTGAATGCTCCTTTCTCCTCCTATGTTCCCCATAATAACAACCGTGTGAGTTAGATCGGACTGAGGGCCATAGTGTCTCGCCCAAGATCACTGAACTTGGCTTTCATGTGTGTTTCTGCCCTTTTCATACTAGAGAATGCTCCTATTTGAGATGGCATCTGGGGTGGTGAATGGACTGCTCAGGAGGCCTCATCACTGTTTGGTGAAGCTCTTAATAGGATTGTGAGCAAAAAGATAATGAAATCAAAATCCCATTATTCTAGTTTGACAAGAGTTATACTTTCCATTTTGCAGACAAGAAGCAGAGTCCTGAGCCAAGTTTGAAAATTCAAATCGAATCAGTTTATTATAGCTGTAAGGTCAGATACAATAAAATGTCTAATATTACAACTGTTATATATCTCTCTATATATGTACGTATAAAACAGGAAAATGGCAAGTATAATAGGATCTGAAAATAAATATGTAAGACAGAAAAAAAAAATAGCAGGACAGGTACAGACTCCAATGGAGAGTCAAGACTGCAAATAAAATAAAATAAAATAATTGCAGCCAGCCTGCCCTCCGTGGAGGACCTGCACATCAAGAGGGTCAGGAGAAGGGCGGAGAAGATATCTGCAGACCCCTCTCACCCTGGACATAATTTCCTTGAACCTCTTCCCTCTATATGTCACTAAAGGGTATTGCGTACCAAAAACAACCAGGCAGAGGGACAGTTTTTTCCTCTGTGCCTTCATTCTGCTGAATATTTGATTCATGCGATATGACAGGACACAAAATGCAAATAATTCTAAATTAACCAAGAAATACTGCCTAAGGTATGTACATCCTTGTCAACTGATCATGGTTCTAATTCTACACTTTACTGTATTCCTTTTCTACTGGCTGCATACTTTGGATGCACATTGACTGTTGAATACTTAATTTGTTTATTTATTTATATTCTTATTTTATTTATTGTTGTCTTGCAAGTACACTGAGAGTTGCTCTATTGGAGTCAGATTCCTTGCATATCTAACCATGTATGGCCAATAAAGTATCTGTATCTTTGGCATTATAAGTAGTGATGAGTACATGAATATCCAAATTTAATGAATAGTGTGGCATATTATACAGAGAGTACCAGAAAACTGGGTGACCTGGGAAAATAATTTTGAGTCCTTGTCCTAAAGAAGTAAGTAGAAATCACAGTCCCCACCAGGAAATTCCTTCGAGATCGAATGAATGAAGGAGCAAAGCGTGAAAGCTGCTATCTCTAACAAGCTATCAATGAAACCTGAAAAGTCTCCATCTTGACACGAACATTTCAGGGTCTCTCTGTGCTGCCTTTCTTGCTGGCCATGTCCTGATGATAGTGTTGTGGCCTGATTGTCAGACATTTTGGCACTGTAGATACTCAAGTTTAATTAAACAAGCTCTTAACGGTCATAATACAATCACTGTAATGTTTTCTTCTTGAGACTTTGGACTTAGTAATCATGCTGGTCTTCTTTCTATGAAAGCCAATTTGTTTCCTCTGATTAGTGTCAAATAAAGTCGCTTTCCATCTGCAAAGGTCAGTTTGTTGGCCTGAAAAAAGTCACGTACTTTTTCTTATTTAATCATACGGCTTTCCTTGCTATATTTGTTCAGAACTATTCAAACCTGCTGTGACTCTAATAAGGTATTATTTTAGCAGCCTCCATGCTGTTCTGCATGGATTTTAATTTCTTCACCATCCCTTCAGGCTGTACAACTGCATTTTGAACGGTAACAAGTCCTTGGGAGTATCATCTCTCTGTAATAATAATCACAAATTCTCATGTCAGTTCTTCTTGAGACTGGGCATGAAAATGTAGAAAATTCTTTAAAGACTGCTTGTAACCAAGGGACCTAGAGTGAATGCAAAAAAAATCCCACACATGTTCCAGTTAACCTTACCAGGAAGTTGTGATAAGGTTGCAGTCCTGATGGGCAAACCCAGCTAGCTATGCAAGGAGGAGACAGCCTTATGTAAAACATTGCATTTATAACCCAAATTTCTCCCAAAGGTGGACTGGACTGAGAAATATGGTCCAAGACTGGTCCAAAAGATCTTCCCAGTCCTAGCTCAGATATAAGTCACTACTTACATGTAATCACTACCGTAGTAAGTGTCAGCTGGAATCCAAGGCGATAGACAATATCTAAATAATCATTTAAAATAGGAAAGCAACTTTACATTCTAGCACATTTTTCTCCACTCCGTATTTGTCTTTTGCTTAAGTTTTGCCCAAGTTGACCAAATTGATAACTTTTGAGAAATTTATTTTTTAAAGTTGTGGTTTAGAGCAAGGTTTTCCAAGTCTTCTGGAGTATAGATTGGCTCTAGGATTCTCTTAAGAATGTGAAGGGTTTCCACGAGACATTTAAGAGGGAAAAAAAGCTCAAATACAGTCAGTTTTCCATCACTAAAACTTTGCCTCCTAGTCAGGTGTTCTGGATTTTTCCCCTTGAAGCCCCCTAGTTTAGGGGGTTGGAGCTAGTCCTTTGAACATGCATTCCTCAGTCCTTATTTTCTGGTTTGAGCAAATTATTTCATAATTTGCAGTATATGTAATATGCTTAATATTTCACTGAATTTTAATCCTCTGATGGGAAATGGATGACTTCTCTTTATGGTGGTAATTAACAGCATCCCCATCCAATTTGTAGCAATGACTGCTCTTTTATCTTCTCTAACACATCCACCTCCACTTTTTCCATCCTGGTTTGCTAATAATTCAAGAGCCAATGGAAAGATTGAAAAGTCCAGGGAGGCATTTTCTGCCACCATTTTAAGACAATAAACAGGAATCTCTGATGGAATCCCATTTTATTTAAATATACATTTCTATGTCACTACTGCTCAGAATCTAGGTGGTTTGTATTCCATCCATAAAGCTGTCAGAACTATTGGGAAAAGTGAACCCACAAATAGCCCTATCCTGTACTGATGTGATGGAATATGCACCTGTAAGGGTGATAGGGGAGCTTTGGCAACATAGAGTTTTCCAAGAAAGAGGCCAGATTAAGAGACTGTGCAGTCCTGAGTTGGATGGCGGAGGAGGGAAGGGGTTTGGGGTAGCCATACCCTAGAATTTCGCAGGATATACTAGGTTAGAAAGTTATAGATTTAATTTGGCAAGATTTTGTCCATTAGGTATAAGCAGATAAAGGATTGAACTCGGTTGGATCTTGCTGTCTCATTTCTGGGCTTGGGCATCTATGGAGGATTTTATGTTCAACACACTGCATTGAGCTCCAAGCCATCTAGTAACCAGTGGAGCTCTCAGTCCTCAAGCAGGCAGCTGCATTTTGTAGCAACTGTAGTTTCCAGATTGGACAGCTCCAATAGAGTACATTACAATAACCCAACCACAAGGGCAGATCTAGGAGGACACCTTATACGGTAGACCAGATGAAGAAACCAAACCCAGAGATATAATAATTTTTCAAGTCTCAATATGCTTATAGAATCATAGCGCTGGAAGGGATCTAGAAGGACTTCTAATTCAACCCTCTGCCCAAGACAGGAGTCCTTATAACATCCCAGACAATAACATTCCAATCTTTTCTTGAAAACCTCCAGCGATGGAGCACCCACAACTCCAGCAGGCAATCTCTTCCACTGATTAATCATTCTCACTGTCAGAAAATCCCTCCTTATTTCCTG